>VDFB02171107.1:138680-164326 GCA_007258455.2 Sequoia sempervirens | reverse complement strand
TTCCAACTTCTACTCTTTTGATGTTGAACTTGAAGTCATTTGGTGCTTGGGATGTTTCTTCTTTTTTACCTCTATCCAAGCTTGCTCCAACTACAAAGGAGAACAATCAAATGACTTTGCTTCAGAATGTGATGCCAATGAAGATCCCTGTGGTTTGGGGGAAATCTCAAAGTTTGAGGAAGGAGTGGCTGCAAGAGTAGCAAAAATGTCCCCAGATGAGCCAAAGACACCCCGCTGAGCATTTGGCAGATCTGAATAGTAATTAGTTGGAGCATTTTGTGTACTTGAATGAGTTATTGCGAAAAATTGAGGCAACTTAGACTCATTTTGAGAGTTAGGTTGTATAACATAATGTTTGGGTTCTACCCCAATCCACCAGGTGGGCCTACCCCCAGAATCTCACTTGTGGGTACATACCTTCTAACATTGGGGTGTGAAGTGGTCAATTGCAAAATATTTTCTACAACTAGAGGCTTAATCCACGAGCTACCTCCAACAAAGATCACCAACCTTTAATGTGATCTCCAATTGTAGACCATTGGAAAGATCCATTTCCTCACAAATATGCGCATAGGTGGAACTTTGGTATTTCAACGTTTCTTCTGAACTGTAATGAAACTTTCCTAACCCATTGCCAATGGTTTACAAACAATCTAATTCCTAGAATTGAATTAGAAAATAAGGCAGTTGCACCCAGAAAAAGGTAGTGGAAATTTTTTTAGTTCTTGGATCAAATGACAGGTACCAAGGTTTCATGCACAAAAATTCACCTTGGTTGTCGTCAATAGATTCAGATTCAATAATAAAAAACCCTCTAGCATAGGGAAGCAAACAAATTTCTTCCTCCATAAACTTATTCCAAGTTTCAGAAATCCAGGAGTGCAAATCGCACAATTTTGACCAACCTTAGTGAATCTGCAAATTAAGGCATTTGTTTGTAAAAATTCTTCTCGATCTTTAACTAGCCCATCCATCTGGATCTCAGGTGTAGAGGAAGCATGGGAAACCTTAATCACAGGTCCATTATGCACAGAGGCTGTGATCACATTAGTGCCCTTTGGAGATGACGATTGGTGAGGCAAAGCTTCCTTCTGCCACGCGTCCTCAGCCCCAATCTTCTAGCACAGGCCCTATCGCATGGTCCCAGAGTGGGGAGAAAGGAAATGGGTAGGTTGAGTATTCACAGTGCTGTCCTACACCACCTCCGTGAACTTGCGCCCATCACTAATAGGGTTTCGGCTAAGGGCATTAGTCGCCCTTCCACCCAAGCCCTCACGCAACTTCTTGCAACCTTCTTCGTTGCGCGAATGGCGTGGAGAAGTAGAGATGGGAGCTGACCGAAACATGACGAAGCCAGTCTCAATATTACTAAATCTCCTCCTTTGGAACTATTTTATTTACCACACGTGGTGACATAAATTTTATTTGATAAGAATTAATTTATGATAAGAATTAATTTATTTTTATTTACTTAAAAGATTTTTAAAAAATATATGTCGCCTCTTTAATAATTTTTGTTAACATAATTATGTCATTACACTAAGTGCTAATTTGACAACCGTCTAAAGATTTGTGGACATTCGCGATGTTAGATGCTTTTCTATTGTACATCTCACTATGACCTAAATTTGACGGTTGAACTTGTTTGTAAAGATTTTTTTTAATTTCAAAAAAATAAAATATTAAAACATATTTTAATTTCAAAATATAAATTATAGAATATTTAATTATAATTTTTAGTAGTTTATAAAAAATATTTCATATAATAAAATTTTCTTAAAAGTTGATTATATTTTACAACAAAAATTTCTAAATGGAACCATATCATCAATTTATGTCATGCTCATTATAGTAAAAAATACATGCACATCAAATCAATTGGTTGAACACAATTGATGAGGATGATGGTATGTGATAAAAAATCCATCCATCAAGGTTCAAACCTCGGGAGACATGTTTGGATCAAGTTTGACACCTGAGTGACAATGATAGATTGGATCTCCCTGTACATGGTTGCTTAGCCAAGGTAACTTCTAGTTTAGATGTATGCTTACTCATCTTGTTGCAATCCACTATATAAAGACAAAGATGCTGTTGCAATCCATTATATAAAGGAAGATAAATCTTATCTAATTATTGTCACAAAAGTAATGGTGACTTCAATTGTTATCATCAAATTAAATTCCTAATTCATGTTACAATTATATAGTGGTTTGTTGTTTCTCGTTGGGAAAATGGTGTTCAATGTGAGAATTTTTGAACTATTAGAACAATAAAAAATGTTTTATTAAAAAAAATTAAACCAAAAAGTTTACATTTATATTAATTTTATAATTTTTGTAATTTTAAAATTATTATGTCTAATTTTACAAAAATCATGTCAAAACATCATTTTGGACACATTTATTTCTTAATATAATTGTAATTTAAGTGGATTAAATGTTTTAAAAATGATGTATCTCAACATTTTTCACATAGATTTTTCTAAAGATAAGTATTCTAATTTTATTTACTATAGAGTTATTTTATTTTCTATGCATTGTTTATTTACTCAAGAGTTATTTTATGTTATTTTATTTAGTTAATTTTTTTATAATTACTTATTTATTTAAGAATTATTTTAATTGAAATAAAATAATTATTTAAGAACTAGTTTATTTTTTATTTAATTCAGAGTTAACACGATCACGCCATTACACTAAGTGTTTTGATTTGACTATTATCTAAATATTTTTGGATATTCATGATGGTAGGTGCTTTTAGACTATACATCTCACATAGACCTAAATTTGATGATCAATCCTATTTGTAAAGCAATTTTAAATAAATTAAAAAAATTCAAATATTAAAATATATTTTAATTTACAAATATAAATTATAAATATATTTAATTATAATTTTTTATGGTTTATATAAAAATAAAATTTTCATATAATAAAATGATTATATTTTATAACAAAAAATTCTAAATATAACCATATCATCAATTTCTAGGTTGTGCTCATTATAATACAAAATACATGTACAACAAATCAATTAATTGAGTATAATTGACAAGAATGATGGTATGTGATAAAAAATCCATTCATCAAGGTTCAAACTCCAGGAGACATGTTTAGACCAAGTTCAACACCTGGGTAACTTTGACCAAGTTCAACACCTGGGTAACTTTGACCAAGTTCAACACCTGGGTAACTTTGACAAATTGGATCCCCCTATACACGATTGCTTAGCCAAAGACAACTTCTAGTTTCTAAGATGTATGCTTACTCATCTTGTTGTAATCCGCTATATAAAAATAGAGATGTTGACATCTATGTAATCTGGTTGTTTCCATAAAAAAAATCTTATCCAATTATTGTCACAAAAGTAATGTGACGTGAATTGTTACCATCAAATTAAATTTCTAATTCATATTACAATTATATAGCACTTGGTTTATTATTTTCTCCCAGGAAAATATTCAATGTGAGAATTTTTGAACTATTGAAATAATAAAAAATGTATTTTATTAAAAAAATTAAACCAAAATTTTTACATATATATTAATTTTATAGTTTTTATAATTTGAAAAATTATTATTGTCTAATTTTAATCGTGTCAAGACATCATTTTGGACACATTTATTTTTTACTAGATTTGTAATTTAAGTGGATTAAATGCTTTAAAAATGGCGTCTCTCAACATTTTTTACATAGAATTTTTCTAAAGATAAGTATACTAATTTTATTTACTATAGAGTTATTTTATTTTATTTTATTTTATATGCATTGTTTACTTTATTTTTATTTACTTAGTTCATTTATGTTAAGTTATTTTATTTAGTCAAGATTTTTTTTTATAATTACTTTATTTATATAAGAGTTATTTTATTTCAATTAAAATTATTTATGAATTGATTTATTTTTAAATTTACTTAAGAATTAGTTTTTTAAAACATATGTCACCTCTTTAATATTTTTTTGTTGATATGCTCATGTCATTACACTTCACCTATTATTACTACTATGCATACAACTCTCAATATAATTAAGTTATTTTAAATATAATTTAAAAGGTTTGAAATCTTAAATTTAAATGTTCTCAGTTTTTAATTTTAATTGTTATATTATATAAAATATAATTATAATTATATATATAAGTAAAATATAAAAAGATGGCACGAGCGGAAGCAGAGCAGGAGCAAAAATTTGTAGATTTGGAGATTGCCAACGAAGATCAAGCAAGGCAAGTTCCGGCCAAGACAACACAAGAAGCGGAAAAGGTCGAATGCAACAATCGGGGGAAGTGGGTGCATGAAGTAGAAACAAAAATCTCCCCAGATCACCTGCAGAACTGTGCGAACAACGAACCTTAGAAGCAACAAAATGTCTGGAAGGATTCAAATTTTCAGTGACAACCTATCGGTTGGAATGGTAGGTAGGGGAGGAAATGGTAGGATAAATTCAGGAATCATGATCATCAACGGAGAGGTAACAGAAGGACTAATGCAAATATGGGGACAGGATCCGATAATTAAATCCCTAGGGGGGATTGTCACCATGATAAGGGCCCAAGGAGTTGGGAAAATTCATAAAATTATAGCCTTTCGACAAGAAGAATGCTGCCAAATGAGCCCAAGAGTGTTAATGGCATTAGAGGAAGGATGAATAATAGGCGCATGAGAACTATGGTGCTGAGTTCAATCAAGCTTCAAACAGAGAAAGACCTCCTAGAGCATCTAGGGCTCTTGGTCAGATGGTATGGCATGCGACTCAAATGGGACAGCTTAATGAGGTGGTGGCGAAGGAAATGGGGGGAAGATTTGGAGTTCAAAGCCCTGTTGTAGGGATATTTTGTGGTGATCTGTCCAACAGAGAACATCAGGGAGGAAATAGAAAATGGAATTTGGATAATGAATGGCTATGGTTTCTATATATGCAGATGGAGGATTGGTTTTGACCCATGTCGACACAGAATGGAAAAGATCTAGGATTGGTATAAAGTGACAAATTTTCCCTTGGAGTTTTGGGCCTTGGGCATCCTGAAAGATATTGGCAACTGGCTGGGAAAATATGTGTGCGGAGGAATGGATAGATTTAGATGGAATAAGCACCTATATCAAAAATGTGTGGAGAGCAATCCAAATAGTCAGCATTGGTAGGCAATCAAATTCTCCACGAAGTGGGGAAATTGGGTGCAAGCATTGATTCTAGATCCATACCCCAATGTAACAATTTGGTAAGGACACTGGGTTGGCGCCATCAAATCTCAACAAGAAATCAGAGGAACTCCACCCTTGCCCCAGAATCAGGACGGCATGGATGCCGCATCTGATGTGGCAGCAACGAAGGGACTGTCAAGTCTGGCACATATGGATCTAGAGATGGTGCCAAAAAATGTGGCCAAGGCGGGTGTGAGCCCAATGACAAAAGGAGACCATGAGGATCAAAAGCAGGAGACCGAACAAAAAGTTGCAGAAGCAATCAACTTTCTGGGGAACAAGGTTAGAGAAGAAGACCTTAACTCTCTCATGGAAGTAGGCACTGAACTAGTCGAATTAGCAAGGGCCACTAAGTGTGGTTCACTCAATATTGGAGATGATGATTTGTTTAAGGATTGGATTAATGGTCTGCCTCTTGAAAATGCTGGTTCTGATTAAGAGGATAATGCCTAGATTCAGAAATCGTGCAAGAGACAAAGGGTTTCCTTGCCAGTGCAGGGTGAACCTGGGAAACTAGAATAGGTCATAAGGATACTCTTAAATCCTCTCCTAACTGCGGGGAAAGAAAAAGGTGGGGGGGAATTCCAAACCAAGAAAAGCTCAAATGGGACGGTGAGGCTAACAAGCAATTGAAGATAAATGAGATGCTAAAAGTAGGGACGGGCGAGGCCCTTCCCGAACAACCATGAAAATCCTAATTTGGAATGTTAGGGGCTTAAATGCCCCTAACAAGATATGCCTTATTAGGCATCAGGTGGAGTTTAGGTGGAGTCTATGCATGCAAATATTTGCTTGCTGCAAGAAACAAAGCTTGGAGAACAAGAAAGGATTAATTTCAAAAAGAATATGAAACTATGGAAAATGGTGGGGGTCAATGTAGAAGGACCCTTAGGTGGACTTTTGATTCTTTGGAAGCTGCATGTAATGTCCCCATTATTGTGAGCATCAGTTTTCAACGGGTTTAGCTTATTCCTGACTCTCATAGGCTAAGGAGCTTGGTTAGAGGGTCTTTTGGGCAGACATCTAGTTAGTGGTTGGTTTCCTAGATTTAGTTGGATTGGAGAAATAAGGGTAATAATAATTAAATTAATTATTTGTAAGGTTATTAAATAAATAAATATTATAAAGTAATCTTATATTTAATTAATTTAATAAAGTGACTTAAATAAAATATTATATCATAAAGTCACAAAAAAAATTAATTATATCTTTTATCCCACATTGGCAAGAAAAGTGTGTGAGCTCCTCCAGGAAAGTATAAAAGGATCTTAAGGGCTCATTTTTGGATATCCAGGAATTGATATTTGTTTTGAAGAACTTGTTTGGTGAAGGAGCCAACTAGGGTTTCTGCCATTATTGGACCTTTGGGAATGAAACTCTCATTGATTGAGCAACTTTGAGGTTGTGAAACTATCAGTTGAGATTGTTGCTAGTTGTGGGCTTCATTTCAAAAGTTCAACTTGTGCCTAATTGCAAATTTAGTGGCCTTTGGCCAAATTTGGAGAATAATCGATTAGGAGGCATTTGCAGATTTAAAGAAGACATCATTTGGAATTTTGGAGGTGATCATACATTACCATAGTGCTCTGATTTTGCATCTCAGCTAGTTCGCCCAACTTATTAGAAGGCATCGATTTACTCATACAAACCCTATCTTGGTTCAATTTGAACAAGTGGCTGAAGTGTTACATTCTAGGGTTCATATAATTGATATTCGACACTAGTTGATGACTTGTTGATGCTGCTATTATTTTATATTGAAGAACTTTATATTAGAACAAGGACGACTTGTTAAGGAGGGTCGATTTAATGCATGGAGGCTTCCATATGCATCGATTTCTCTTGTTTGCTTAAGCGCCTATCTCCTTGATGATTGTTGATGATATTTGGAGTGATATATTAGGGGTTACAACTATCAATGAATTTATTTGAATTGTTTGATGTCACAGTAGGGGTGACAAGAGTTGGGGTTGTTTGGATTCATTCATTGCACAAGGAGTTTCCACATTGTCTCCAAAATAAAGGAATATTATAGATCAGGTTCTTACATATTTATTTAGCTCATTTTGCATTGTCATATTAGGAGTTGTTGTAGGTGAACATTCATATCAGACTTTGGCTTTGTACTGGATATTATTGTAAGAGTCTTGGCTAATCTATGTCATCATTGTATGCAAATTTCCATTCAATAAAGGAGAGATAAGTTGCATGTCTATTGTTTGATGTAATGCTCATGTTGATTAAAGTAATAGTTTGCATGCCAATAGTTTGAAAAAATGTCAATTGGCTATAGGTGCATGTTTTACATGTAGGAATCATATATGTGCATTTGGAAAGACAAAAAGAAGTCACATATGCATTTAGATTATAGTTTAAACATTGTAGCATTGATTTACAAGCATTTAGAATACTTTGATATCATTTTCAAGCAAACATATCAGATTGAAACCATAGACCAACAAGCATTGAGTTTACATCAGAAGTGTTTGACAATATTCCTTAAGCCATATAACAACAAGTTTTAGATCAGACATAGCAAGGGATATTACAGTGGTATCAAAGTGGTTTCCTGCCAACCTGTGGGGTAGACTGGAGATTGATTCAGCTAGTTAATCATGGCTACTTCAGGTACTCAGAAGCACTGGGACAAGAATATGGAAAATCTTAAACAAAGTTTAAAAAAGTAGGATGAAAATCAGAAAAAGATAAATGAATTGATTTCAGACCCTACAACCTTAGACAAAGTAGCACGGTATATGTCTTCCATTTTTAAGAGGTCTACATCACAAAACGAAAAGAAGGAGAAACAAGAAGAAACATTTAGAAGCCTCTATGATGAATTTTCAGCAATTAGTGACCAGCATACAACTAATCTTATGGAGAGAAAAAAAAGACTTACATAGAGGAAGGTGTTGGACACAAGACACTTTAGGATGACTTCAAGATTGGAGAAGAGCAAGTGATGTTTGAAGACAAACCAATTGCATTAGAGAAACCACATGAAGATAAGGTTTCTTGTGATGCTTCATTATGTGAGTCTAGCATTGATTCTTCCTATCATGGTAAAGAATTAGATTGCGGTTCGATGAATGTTATTCATACATGGGTGAAGCCACAATAGTGGTTTACAATTTGATGGAGGAAGGAAAATTGAGAAAAAATGACCCCATGACAAAAAAAGTGATTTTGGGGGTTCATATGAACCTAGAAGTTCGATCGAACCAAAAAGGGGTTCGACCAAACTTTGGTTCGAGTGAACCCCTTGAAATTTTTGCCACCAAAAAACAAAAAAAAATGCATATGAAAGGGGTTAGAATGAACCCCCTTGAAGAGGTTCGCTCGAACCCTGCTTCGAATGAACCCCTAGCGGTTCGCTCAAACCCCTAGGGGTTCATACGAACCCCCCTAAATCCTCATGCCCTCCTTGAGACACACAAAAAACCTAAATTTTGGCACTTCGGAGCTCGAGTTGAGGATGAAAATAGAGAAATCTTCACAAACCCAACTAGATCAGGTAGTCCTCAGAACGAGCTATCCAACAAATATAATTTTAATAAGTTTTGGTTTTATTATGTATTTTATTTTTTAGTTTTATTAAACATAGGTTTTCATCGAAACTAAGGTCTCCGTTCACACATGTGAAAAATAGCAGATTATCAAAAAACAAAATTGAAAAATATGAGTGCACCAGATATTGAAGTCTTTGATCCAACCAAAAAAAGAAAAAGAATTTCGATATATACAAAAAAAGTTATGCGTTATACAGTCGTGTTATATTTGAATTGTAATTGGTTTGACTTTGAAACTTGATTAAAGAAAAAATATTCAATAAAAAACTATCTACCAAGTGGAAGCACTAGATATCGGAGTTATGAATCTAAATTCGAAAGAATTAGAATTTTATCCTTCATGGAAAAAAAGTTATGCGTTATATGGTGTGCGTCACTTTTTAAAAATATTGTTTTCTGAAAAAAACCAGTTTTTGTGGGAGATAGAAAAAGAAGTGAAATCTAATTCTAAAAATTTTGAAAAAAATATTTTTAGAATCTACAGACAAAATGTGATGAGACTCTAGTTTTCATCATCTTCAAATTCTTCATGGTTTAGCTGCTATAGGTGCCCGAATGTGAAGATTTAGTTAAAAATAATAATTTCAATGTGTAGTTTGGCCAAAAATTGTAAACCACTATTGTGGGATCACCCACATATGAAATTTTATTGGAGGCCCAAGATATTAAGGTGGATTTGAAAGCTGATCCTTTACTTAGTGGAGCAACCACTAGTGTTTTGACTACTCATGATGAAGGATACATTTTACAATGGCATGATGTCATTACTAATTTGTTTGAGGGCATCAACATTATGTCCCATCATTCTCATGAGATAGGATCTTGTGATCATGAGAAAGTCAATGATATGATATCATCCATTGATGGAATCCCTACACTAATTGGTGGACATGAAAATATCAAGCATAAGAGGATGGATTTTATATATTTTGGCATCGAAGAGGTAAAGAGGTTTGAAAAGTTGAATGAATAATGGTTGCAAAAATCCAAAGAGGCTAGATTAGTGGCTGCAAATGCAAGACATCATCTTCAAGAAGTGAAAGACAAGGTCAATCTCATTAACATAGCAAGACAAAAAGGAATAGATAACATTCTAAGACTCCTTATTTAAAGAAAGGATGGATTTGAAAATGCACTTTATTCTAATGATGGTGATGAGTTTGATAAGCTTGGTCAATCGAAGGACTTGGTGAAGGTTCCAAACATGAGGAAACAAGAACAATTTGAGGTTTCTTCCTGTGAGGAAGAGGTTGTTCATAGCTTGGAGAATAAGTTGAAGGTGAAGAAGGATGAGATTATTGTAGCATTATCTCATCATGACAGGATACAAAAACATATTGAGGGTCATCTTTGGGTGGTCCAGTTAGAGAGAAGACAAAAGGGGATTGGAGTAGAGTCTTCTCATGATGATTTGAAGGTTCTCAAAGAAGGTATGTTGACAATGAAGTCAAATTATTTGAACCTTCTTTCAAACAGAGACACCCTTCTTAGCCTTGTTGGGATCTATTCAATTGCCTTGATGAGGAAAGAGGAGGAGGTTGAGGAGCTCACTATGGAGTTGAGTTTGGTTGAGGAAGTGGCTATACCCATCACAATTACAGGTAAAATTGATACATATGGGATGAGTGCATTGGTTGAGGATTGCAGTGGATCACATTTTGCACTAGGCTCTCCTGAGGTTATGTACCATATAAAAAAGGAAACTTGCTTGATTTGGGAATAATTGATGAATAAATTGGACTTAATGAGGCCTTGATTCGGTGTTGTGAGGTGTTTTACACATCCACACTAGGTCTTGGACCCTTGCAAACTGAATAAAATGCAATTAACGATGTCTTGTAAAGGTGTTGTAAAATGTTTTAAAAGACTTTCATGCCTCTCTAGAATTAATAAACCCATTCTCCCTTAATTAAATATTATTAAATATATTTAATTGCATTTTCACATCAATCTAGAAGACTTGTAAAATAAACTTAATGTTAATCTAGTGTTGTAATGTGTCTTACACATTCACATTGGATGTTGTGCCTTTCTAGGCTATGTAGACCTCATTTTAGTGTTGTAAAGTGTATTTAATCACACTTTCACATTGAATTTTGTGTCCCAAGCCCTAATTGACCTTTACATCATCATTAATAGACCCCTATTATCCCATATTGTGCATCTCGAGGCATAAATTGATCAAATAACCAACAAAGTCATCATTTAAACCTAATTTATGCATTCCCCAACAACCCAGCTGGAAAATGGACCCCTCTGGGACTAATTCACCATCTGTGATGAATGAGTCCCTTCTAGGTGGGACTAATGCGCTCAAGGTGGCAAATCAGTCCCATTTGGCTCAATATTGACTTTTGAGCAGGAAAAAAAATAGATTTTAAGTTTAATTTTTCTTCATGTCGACCTTGGGGATCCAATTTATAGGAAAATTAGGAGAATTGCCTATAAAACCAAGTCTCTTAACCCTAATTCATAATCCATTAACTCATTTCATAACTTATTCATCATCCATCTTCTCTTTCAAGTCAAGCAAGTTAGGGTTTCATCATTGCAAGTCATTAAGATAGCTTCCTAAGACATTCAAGGGTAGATTATTCATGTTTTGTTCCAGAAATTCAAAATAAATCATCATGGCAAGGTAATAACTCCATTATTGCATGCTTCATTACATTCTTTTCTTCATTTGGTTTAATTACCTAAAAGGGGGTTTGACCAAGGCAAACCCCCTTGCCCTAACATCCAACATTTCTCTATCTTGTCTTGTGTATTTGTAGATTTAGACATCTTGGAGGCTTAGAAATAATTGAAGATTGAATTGAAAAGTTTTTCAAGTCATCTCTTCATTTGATAAGTCAAAATACTCATAAAAAGTCACTTTCAAGTCCGAATTTGATAGTTTCAAAACCAGACACGTGTCAGGAGCCGAAGTGCAGATTGGAGACTTCAATTTCCACTTTTGAATTTTTAGAAATTCAAAAGTGGATTGATTCACCATGGATGGTGAATGAGTCCTACTGTCAGGCCTAAATAGGGTTTTCTGTAGTTTTGGGTACCCATTTGTCTGAAATGGGCTCCGATGCAGTTTTCCAGAATTGGGACTGATTCGCCCATAATGGCGAATGAGTCCCACTAAACCTAAAAATTAGGATCAACAACATTATAGAAGTCATTTCTAGTATCCATCAAGATTTTAGGTGCACACTTTTAGTTTCATTCATTTTTGTTGCAATTTGCATTCATTTCTAGGTGTTTTCTGCATATCACAATGTGTTTTCAAACATTTCATATTTCTTAGGTTTTGCATAAATAATCAATAAATTTTATCATTTTTTTTCACTTATATCATTTCATTTAGGCATAATTCCATCATACATACCTTATTTTGAGTGAACCACCTCAATTTTAGGGTTCTATCTCTCTCCTTTTAGGTGAAAAACCCTAAGAGTGTAAGAGAAGTCCAATATAGAACCACAAAATTGATAGTTCAAATTAGTCCCTTGTTAGGTGATGCCAAGTAGGACTAGGATGGTCAGCCTTTGATAGAGGTTGGTGCTTTTACCTTGACTGCATAATGAGGAGTGCTAATCAGTTCACTTTCGCCCACATACATAGAATTGGACGATGTCTTTGATAGCACAAAGAGGTGGGTGGAATAAGGAGTGTTCTAGTCAACTCTGGTATGATTTTTTTTTGACAATCCGATGGTTATTATGAGTTTGGAAGGTCTTCTACTTTGTTCTCTCATGATGATTATCATTTGATTTAGGACTTGGAGACTTGTGTTTTGGAGATAGGGGGTATCAAAGTGGCACAATAGGAAGCAATAGGTGGTGGCTTTCCAATAGTGTGGATGCATCAGATTCACCATCACACTTTTGAAATTGAGTTGATTCAACAAGTTGTACTAATGTTGGTGTTACAAAATTTGTTTGGTGATATCAGGGACATTTCACAGATCTTCCCTTGGGATCCAAGTGGAGGAGATTTTTCTTTGTAGCTAAGATTGCTTGGGGACAAGCAATTTTAGGGAAGTCAGACTGTAATGTCCCCATTATTGTGAGCATCAATTTTCAAAGGGTTTAGCCTATTCCTGAGTCTCGTAGGCTAAGGAGCTTGGTTAGAGGGTCTTTTGGGTAAACATCTAGTTAGTGGTTGGTTTCCTGGATTCAGTTGGATTAGAGAAATAAGGGCAATAATAATTAAATTAATTATTTGTAAGGTTATTAAATAAATAAATATTATAAAGTAACCTTATATTTAATTAATTTAATAAAGTGACTTAAATAAAATATTATATCATAAATTCACAAAAAAAATCCTTTATCGAGCACATTGGCAAGAAAAGTGTGTGAGCTCCTCTAGGAAAGTATAAAAGGATCTTAAGCGCTCATTTTTGGATATCCAGGCATTGATATTTGTTTTGAAGATCTTGTTTGGTGAAGGAGCCAACTAGGGTTTCTACCATTATTGGACCTTTGGGAATGAAACTCTCATTGGTTGGGCAATTTTGAGGCTATGAAACTATCAAATGAGATTGTTGCTAGTTGTGGGCTTCATTTCATAAGTTCAACTTGTGCCTAATTGCAAATTTAAAATCTGGAGAATAATCAAATAGGAGGTATTTGTAGATTTAAAGGAGACATCATTTGGGATTTTGGAGGTGTTCATACATTACCACAATGCTCTGATTTTGCATCTTAGCTAGTTCGACCAGCTCATTGGAAGGCATCGATTTACTCATACAAACCCTATCTTGGTTCGATTTGAACAAGAGGCTGGAGCACTACATTCTAGGGTTCATATCATTGATATTCAACACTAGTTGACTTATTGATGCTGCTATTATTTTATATTAGAAGTTTATATCAGAATAGGGGAAACTTGTCAAGGAGATTCGATTTAATGCATGGAGGCTTGCATATGCATCAATTTCTCTTGTTTGCTTAAAGGTGCCTATCTCCTTGATGATTGTTGATGACATTTGGAGTGATATATCAGGGGTTACATATGTCAATGAATTTATTTGAATGATTTTATATCACACCAAGGGTGACAAGAGTTGGGGTTTTTTGGATTCATTCATTGCACAAGGAGTTGCCACATCATCTCCAAAACAAAGGCAGATTATATCAGGTTCTTGCATATTTATTTAGCTCATTTTGCATTGTCATATTAGGAGTTGTTGTAGGTGAACATTCATATCAGACTTTGGCATTGTACTAGATATTATTTTAAATCCAAGAGTCTTGGCTAATATATGTCATCATTGTATGCAAATTTCCATTCAATAAAGGAGAGATAAGTTGCATGTCTATTGTTTGATGTAATGCTCATGTTGATTAAAGTAATAGTTTGCATGTCAATTGTTTGAAAAAATGTCAATTGGCTATAGGTGCATGTTTTATATGTAGGAATCATATATGTGCATTTGGAAAAACAAAAAGAAGTCATATATGCATTTAGATTATAGTTTAAACATTGTAGTGTTGATTTACAAGCATTTAGAATACTTTGATATCATTTTCAAGAAAAGACATCAGATTGAAACCACATACCAACAAGCATTGAGTTTACATCAGAAGTGTTTGACAACATTCCTTAAGCCATATAACAACAAGTTTTAGATCAGACATAGCAAGGGATATTACATTGTAGAATGCCTTGGTCTAGGAGTTGGCTTCGAGCAGATTCTAGATTGCTTATAAGGTAATGATTTATGCTTCTAATCTTTGTTTCCTACTAGTTAATGTGTATGGGCCTAACAATTGTATTCAGAAGAGAAAATTTTGGTATGAATTGGACAATATTTATGGAAATTCGGCCTTTGTTTACTTTGTGTTGGGTGGGGATTTCAATGCAATCCTAAAAATGTTAGACAAAAAGGGTGGTGTGGACAAAAAATTGTAGTCTTAGATAGTTGAGCACTTTGTAGAGAGAAATATGTGATAGATTTGCAAATGGGTAATGGAAAGTATACCTAGACAAATAGGCGGAGTGGATTTTGTAGCATAGCAAAAAAATTAGATAGATTCATGTTTAAAGGGTACCTTAGCCTTTTTTCATTTACCTTGGAAAGTAGGATCCTTCCTAGTTCTAGTTTAGATCACTTCCATATGGATCTAGAAATTGTTGGAGAAAGGGGGCCTACAAGATGCCCATTCAAGTTTGAAAAAATATGGTATAAGGACCCAAATTTTATTTAGCTCATAAGGATTTGGTGGGAGGAATGTAATCTCGGGGGTTCGAAGATGTTCAACATTGTTTCCAAATTAAAAGTAATCAAGCAAAATTTGAAGAGGTGGAAATAGGATTGTTTCAAAAACATATTTGAGGAAAAAAGAAAAATGGAAGAGGATCTTATGGAATTGGTAGAGAATGTCATAAAAAAGGGATGCACAACCACCGCTTCATGGAAGAAAAATAATTGTTAAAAAAATTAACGATTTCCTGGTAATATTTTCTAGAGACAGAAATCCAGAGAACTATGGCTCAATGTAGGAGACAAGAACACAATGTTCTTTCATAATTCAACTAAGATGCACAAGGTCAAAAAAATAACAAGTATCAAAAATAGAGATGGTAGGATTGTGAATAAAATTGAGGATGTGAAGACAACCACAGTTGATTTTTTCCATAACCTTTTGAATGATTGGACTGGGTCTTCTTGGGTCCATAACAAGAGATTATTGATTGCATCCCTAAAATAGTCTCAGATGCCAAAAATGCCATGTTGAACAACAAGTTTTTAGAGAAAGAAGTCAAAGAGGTACTCTTTCAACTTCATTCAAACAAGGCTCCCGACCCAGATGGTTTTCTTGGAGGTTTTTTTAGAAGTGTTGGGACATTGCACGGGTAAGGATGTGACAGAGACAATGGAAGATTCTAGGAGTTTTGGTCGAGTGCTCAAGGAAATTAACAACACTTTCATCGCATTAATCTCAAAGAAAGAAAAGTCTAAGTCCCTCGAAGAATATAGACCGATAGCACTATGTAATACCATCTACAAGATCCTAGCCAAAGCAGTTTCAAACAGGATAAAGAAAAACCTACCAGATATCATTTCAGAAGAACAAACAAGTTTCGTGCCTGGTAGATTGATTCTAGGTGGCATCATAATTGCTCAGGAATCAATTCACTCCATTCAAAAAACAAAAAGGAAATCCATGATGATAAAGCTTGACATTCAAAAGGCATATGATAGGGTTAACTGGCACTTCCTCAAAATTATGGAACCTTTTAGGTTTAACATAGAATGGTTGAAATAGATGTTTAATTGGATCACATGCCAAAATTTCTCTATTTTACTAAATGAATCCTCGAAAGGCTTCTTCAATTCCTTGCATGGGCTATGGCAAGGGGATCCCATCTCACATTTCCTATTTATCATAATGGTTGAGGCCCTCAGAAGATTAATTTCAAGCGCATGGCATAGAGGGAAGGTGGATGGGTTGCAAATAACAAGCGGCTTGCCTGCAATCACACATCAATAGTTTGATGATGATACTATTCTTTTCGGTCAAGCTCAAGAGCGGGAGGAAAGGTACTTCAAGGAAATTTTGGAAAAATACTCCATAGCCTAAGGTTAGGAGGTCAGCTTGGAGAAATCATAGGTCTTCTTCTTTAATACTCCATCCCGAAGGGAAAACGAGATCATGAAAAATCTTAAAATTCAAGAGAGGAAAGCTCCCCTACAAATACCTTGGGCTCCCTCTAGCCAAGGGTGTGCAACCAGGGAAAATTTGGAATCCCTTAGTGGAGAAGGTGGAAAAAAAAATTGCCTCCTAGAAGAACCAGTGGTTGTCTTGGGCCGACCGCTTCACAAAACTCAAATCAGTGATCTCTGCCCTACCAACATACTTGATATCGTGTCTACCCCTTTTGGTGGGGGCTAACAAAGAATTATAAAATAAAATGAAAAACTTTTTTTGGCAAGAAAATTTGGACCAGCACAAGTATCCACTGGTGAAATGGAAGTAGGTCTATGAAAGAAAAGAGAAAGATAGGGTTGGCTTGAAGAATCTCCTCTATCAAAACAAAGCATTGGAAGAAAAGTTGGTTTGGGCTCTCCATACAAAAAAATATCTTAAATGGGAAAAGATTCTAAGGGAAAAATATTTGGTTGCAAAAGAGAACAACATTTTAACCTCTAGGACGCTCCCTCAAGGGTCTAGGATCTGGAACTTCATTTGTAGTTACAGGGATATGATGACAAATTATTTAACCTGGGAAATCAAGGATGGTAATAAAACTTCCTTCTGGGAAGATTCATGGCAAGGACTTCCCAAATTGGCAGATAGAGGTGATCTAGGAAATGTCAAGACATTAACTAAGATAGTATTCGGGGATAAGGTAAGAGACCACATGATAGTTACAATCATTGACAATTTCTCCAAGTTTAGTGGAAGAGTGTGAGGGGTATCGGCCTAGAGCCAGGTGAAATGGAATCTTATGAAGACATGTTGGCTTGTCATAGTATATGCTTGAGGATGGTTTAGGATATGTCAAGGTGGATTGATTCTGCAAATGGTGATTATAATGCAAAGGAAGACTACAAAAGATTAACTATGTGCAACGATGGGGATACGAAGCTCCCCATTAATCTCTGCTAGAATAAGGAGGGTTTTCCCAAGGCTGGAATATTCACTTAGGCTGCGGCCAAAGGGCGGGTGCTAACTGCAGACGGGTTCACCAAGATGGGATTTCAAGGCCCCACCAAATGTAGTTTGTACAAACAAGATGAGGAATCTGGTGACCATCTCTTTTTGAATTGCACTTACATTGAAATTTGATGGCGATGGTTGATTGCTAAACTCCAATGGAAGATGACTCTTCCAAATAAGCTCTTGTATTTGTTATTGGGATGGACAACTTTACACAAAAAATCTTTGTATACCAATCTTTGGAATGCTAGTCCCTCAATGTTAATGTTACTCATTTTTGTTATTTTCTCAAGTTGATTGAGTTTAGAGTGTTTGCAAACTGAAAGTGAAGTACATTTTGTATCTATCTTCCCTATATTGCATTCAATTGTATAAACAAAAAAATCAAAGAGATTACAAGTTTTTAGTAACAGATTATTGCATTTATACAAGTGCATAATATATGGAAAATATTTGAACAAACCTTTTTGAAAAATAATCTTTATTGATACAAAAGTACATATTTGTCTCACACAAGCCATGGGACTTAACTTGTTCGATGAAAATGAAGAAAAATTTATACATTTGTGGATAAGGAAAACAAAATGCACATATAGGGGAAGAGTCCAATCATTTCCTAATGATTGGTTCAGTGTCTGTTGTCCTGCTTTGTCCTCTGCCTTGAGCTATCTTGTGTCCTTCGTAGCTCCCTGCTCCTAGTCCCTGCATCTGACAATTACAATGATGTTAGAGCAGTGCTCTAAGCAATGAGAGTCTCTCACACTACATGTACATGCACCCATGAATGTATAAACTTCCCCTCAAGTACATTAAATAAGCATAGAAACTGTACATGTCCAAGGAAACAATAGGATCATCAAATACATTAGCCATATGCACATGTTTTTCTAACTGTTTGCTTCATGTGCAGATATAGGGAAAGCAATGTTACTGTTTCATCAAATTTCAGAACATGGGGTAAATGTGGCTCCCACAAGGGTTGAGCCCAATGTGTTTTGTTGTATTTGAGAGACATGACATTGAAAGATAATTCATCATATAGTTTTTATACAAACAGGTGCACATCATTTATGACAGTGAGTTATTTGTCACTATCATAAGTGACATGTACTTGTTATGGAAAATAATAAAGAATAAAGCAATCTTTTGTGACAGGACAATTTACAGATGCATTGATGTACTAATTTATGATAATTCCAGATCATGCAAGCAATAAGAGTGATATTTGACAAGCAGAGTTTGAAAATTTGGAGCAGTCACCATTAGAGATGAAAAGAGAATGTCACATTGAATATGAAAGAAGTAACCAAAGAATAATCCAAAAAAATAGTATGCTCTTTTAAAGTTCTTGAGAGGTTGCTCAATGGGCATGGTGGATCAAGTGTTATTCATTTATAGAGCATTCATGTCAAGCATATCCATGAAAAGTATGTGTATATAAGGATCAACTAGCTGAAATACATAGATCTCCATCATTCAAAACATGATATCAAAATAATAGTGAGAAAAGCTTATACATGAAATTCAAGTAAAGAGCTCTAGAGGATTTAAAGAGTGACAATATACCATCAAGAGTTGACAATGACAACTATAAGAGTTTCAAATGATAGTGGATCCTTTACAAATGATAACATGCTCAATATCCATAAAGGAGCCCAGGTGTTACCCTACAGTGCAATCGAGAGCGTAACTCACAGTAGTACATACAGTGAATGCACAACTACATATCTATATAACAAAACAACAAATGAAATACAATGCATTGACTCACAATTTCCATAGGAACTTAATAAGGACAAAATTAAATGTAGGGACAGCCATGCTTTGCACTCAAAGTATCAGTAGCATTCTTCATAATGATTGATCAAAACTTAAAGAAATTGAAGCAATGGCAATGTTGTTACTTCATTTGGAGGCTCTATCTTCTAACAATATCCCATAAGATGCGATTACTTATATTCAAGGAGTGATCAATACAAAAGAAGTAATAGTGTGAACCAATATTACTTCATCAAGGGGTTGAGCAAGAATTCCTGAAGGAAGAAACCCTTGTGGGTTTTGTGTAAGCAAAGTTTTTTGTTTCATGGAAACTCATGTATTTTTCTAAAGGGGATCAACACAAAACCCTCGGCCTGTTTCATGAAAACTCATGTATCTTTTCTGGAAATGAAAGCATACAGACCCACAACGGCCATATGTATAAGGGAAAAATTGGAGAATGCCCAGAACATATGCCTGCGACCTGGAGTTGGAACCCTCGTGGGTGTTAAATCTTAAAAAAAAAAATTAATTAAAAAAAATTAAAGGTCAACTAGATAGAAGTCATGGTGAAGGGAAAGATCCTTCTAGAACTAGGGTTCCATGATGGCAGACGTGAAGAGCATAAAAATCATTTCCAGATCACATAAAAGCATTAGAAGTCAAAGGGTTAAGTATTGTTTTAGACAGAAGGTTCGGATTGAGCCGTGGAAAATCCATAAAAAATGTTGTTGAATCTACAAAAAGATCATTGAAAATGAATTAATTGAGTTTATATTTGAAGACCCATGAAGTATCTTCCATAGCTTTGTCTCAAAAGCCCTCATGGTGGCGCGACCAAGAAAAATATAGTTGCAGAAAAGAAAACAACATTCAAAAATATGAGAGAATGTACAAGGAGCCATGGCCATGGAAGGCTTGTATCAGCAATATTCAAGTAAAATAGAGGTGTTTTATCAAAATTAGTTCAAAAAAATTCTTACCACTACGTATCTGGAGGAAAATCAATAGAAATGTAGGTCAGATGCCTATGAGACAGCTTCAAAATCAACAAACAAAACCTTGGTGGCGGCCCAAGCTTCTTCTTGAAACTTTGAAGAATGAAATAAGGGAATACCTTAGTGTTTCTTTTGTTTTTTAGGGTTTCTAAACCCTATGTTAAATGTTGATGGGATATGGTTTTTTGTCATGTTTTATGAAAAATACATTGCAACTAATACCCCCGTGGGTCACTTTATGCCTTATGACTTGCTTTTGTTTTTTCCTTGTAATTTAGGCACGAAATCTGTATTTTGACTTAGCAATACTTATTGCTTAGGGGTTTTGACCAAATACATGGAGGTTCTTTATTTTGGATTGTTTTATATTGTAAATGCTTAAATTTAAATGATGATTTATAAATCATTTAATTTAAGTCATTATCCTTTAAATGCAAAATATGATCATTTGTGACCAAGTCATGAGAGAAATGTGGATTGAATTTATGACATGCCAAGAATATGGGGGGGTTATTTTTTAGTTTGGAGACATCTACCCACATATATAGGAGCATTTATGAATTTTGTTGAAGGAATTGCAAGAATCTAGGAGTGGTTTTGCATGCCTATATGTTTGGCATGGTCAAACCCACTTTCCCCACATGTTGGAGGTAGTTTTGGGGGGAATCTAATGCCTTAATTTTAGGCTTTTCTGGTGGATCCGACCCAAGTCAGTTGCTTGCTCCTATTTTGGTGCAACTACTTGGGTTGAGTAATATATTCACTCTTGTAACTCTTTTGTGAGTTAGTTCTTGGGATGCAAATTGAGACTTAGAGACTTTTTGAGTCCTTTGTCAAATTTTATGCAAGCTTTGTAACTCATTTGGACATGAAATACAGTGCAGACCTTGGGTATCATTGAATGGTGTATTTTTTCCTTCTTGTTACTACATAATTGTGTATTTCTACATGATTTATTGAGTTATTGTGAGATTGTATTCATTTCCTTTAACTCTGTCTCATGGCTTTAGTACCTTTTTGCAGAGAAGTGTGATGTTGCAGGTTATAATCTGTGTCAAGAAAGCAAGTTGCTCTTAGTTGTGAATCCTTTTTCCTCCTAGGAGCTTAAGCAGTAATGCCTCTTTATAAAATACTTATGCAAAACACACAGAAACAAGTTGTGCAAGTTGGTTTTTCCATGTCACTGTATGCAAGTGTATGAAATTTGAATTTCAAGTCTAATTAATATTTTGGTGTATCACTGTAGGAGGTAGTTTTTTTTCATTTTATGTTATCTCTTTCCCCTTTTCCTCAACAAAAACCAGTAGTATTTAGGTGAGAACTGAGAAGAACTAGCTTTCCCTAGAGGTCCTTTTCTGCTATAGGTGACCCACAACCTTAGAAAAGTTTCCATATTTCACATGATTAGCTGTGTTAAGATTTAGCTAGGGTGCAAATCATAGTGATAACAATTAATTTGGGAAATATGGAAAGAAAGGAGCATGCATATTTGTTTGAAAAAGGAAATGAAAATTCAATCTCTATAGAACAAGATTGAAGCATGCTTAGTAGAGCTAGTCAACTCTAGGCTGGATAGCCCAGAATCAAGGAAGAGAACATGTAGCATGCAAAGTGTGGTGTTTCCTCCTTATGTTGGGGATGGAGGATCAAAAACTCAAGAGATGAGGGAAAATATTCAATGGAATCCCTCGATGACTGGGTGGTACAAGCTTAATTTTGATGAAACCCAAGTGCCTCAAGTGTTGTCTGCATTGTTAGAGACTGGAATAGTAGGGTCATGGGTAAACTGGTAGAGCCTCTCCCAAAGGGGACAAATAACACGATTGAAATACAAGTCATGATCCTAGGTCTAAAGTTGTGTCAAGACCTAAAGCTAAAAAATCTTGTCACTGAAGGTGACTCTTCATTGGTAGTCAATGCACTAAGATCCAAAAAGATGATCAATTGGAAGTTGGTAGCTAGATTCGAAGTGACTTTGGGTCTGATGGATAGTTTTGAATTGGTAACAGTAAATCACATCCTTTGTGAAGGAAATGTTGAGGTGGATTTACTATCTAATATAGGGGCAGATGGAAACACAATAAAAAAATGATGAACTGATTACACCATGTGGAGCTTGTGGGCAGATGGGAGGGAACCTTTCCACACATACTATTGTGGAAAGGTCGGGGTCTTGGTGGTGATGGAAAAATATCTTAAGTGGTTGATGGACAATTTTGGCTATTGCTCATTTGGGTTAGTTGGCGCACCACACTTGCTATCTTTGTGGAGGCAATAAACTTGGAGGTGGCCAAATGTATGGGAAGACATGGAAGCTTGATTCATTGACTTGGGAAGTGGGCTACATCGATGGCTATGCCAATCCGAATATATTTTTAGCATAATGATGAAAATGTGAGGCGTTATATGAAGCTCACATTTGGAGATGAGGTCGTCTTTTCATAACCGCCATTAGGACTTGCTGAGGTGATACAAATGTACAAGATGGAGATCATACAATGATGAAGGGTTGGCTCTGCATGACTTGGTAAATACATGCTAAAATAATAATGGTATGATAAGATTGTGATTACCAACACATTATTTACATTTTTTTGGGGCTTTTCATTGCATTTCATTATCGACAAAGTTGTGAATTTTGTGAGGCATAGGGAGTCTCTGCAAGCTAGGCTCAATGGGGGAATGTTCCAAATTCATAGTAAAGATGTTGACAAAAACATTGACGGACATTGGAGTAGATACCCTAATTCATTTGGACAACATGGTTCGTCAGATGGATTTTTGTGGAGAGATCAAAGATCAATGCCTTAAGTGGATCATGAAAAAATATGATCCTCTCATACTCGCAGTGGTGAAAATGATCTTGGGTAAGGGTTTTATATAGAACAGTGAAACCTTTAGGGTGGATAGAAACATAATGTCTAGGTTTCTTGTTGTTGTGTTGGACATTAGTATGGAAAAAAGGGATGAAAAGTTTCTAGTGAAGAGGCTCTTCTATTTGGATCTATTGGTGGGTATGGAAGAAATCCTTCATATTGCCTCTCTAGGAATGGGGATGCCTTGACACAAGATCTAGACACGTATTATGTGCCTAGAGAGGTTGTGAAATATTATCCCTTCTTTTTCAACTTGAAAGGATTGGCACTGGTGGAACACAAATAGTTGGTGGCGGTGGGAGATGACTATCTTTAGCAGGCATTGAATCTTTCCCAGACTTTCAGCCATAGCAGGGTTCCAAACATCAAAGCCTTTGTGGCTGCCAATGGTTTCCTTAGATAGGTTTAGCTCTGGTGTTTCTAAGTTTATTTGGTTTTAGGTTATGCTAATGGTTTCTTGTATGGTTGGGAATGTATACGACTCTAGGGATGGTGGGAATTTTGTTATGTAGTAATCCCATGTTTTATAAACATAAGGAAATGTCATAGTATCAATGTTGGTCGACCCTACATGGTCACATACTATAATATATCTAGATGGCTAGGTTTCTGGTGGAGTCGGGTTGAACAAACTACTACAAGATAAAAGCTCTGTAAATTTTTTTTGACATATCAATACAATACTTTACTTACGTATCAATATATATATATATATATATATTGATGAATACATGTTTAAATTACTATTAAAACAAAATAATATTTCACACATTCACAATATAAAGTTAGGTGAAAGAGATCAAAATCCAAAGTCCAAATGAGTCCAAGCTCAAAATAAAAATAAATAAAGTTAAACTCATTAGCCAACGAGAACCATACCACAAGTGGGTGGGGGGAGGTCCATGTTATCTAGTGTATCCTATATATCAATAAGGTCTAGGTTATCTAGAGGAGAATCCCAACCAGAAATAACACCTTCTTCTTTCTCTCTTCCTCTTGAGGTTGAGTGTCACAAATATTTGAAATGGCCAAAGAAAGCCAAGGAAACTTGTCAAAACCTAACCATCTAAAGAACTCATGAACACATTCTTAGGGAGAGGCAAAATGAGGGTGAGGAGGTTGAAACCATCTATATGAATATTGTTTCTAGATCTTCATGTAAGAAATTAAGAAGCATGTGAGTGAACATCCTAATTATCACACGAGAATGGTTATGTCCACATGGATGAACATTGGAGGATAGTGAACCCTACTAGAGGTTGGAATTGATGGAAACCTAGAAACCATGCACAGGTTATATGAACCAATGATTAGGAAGTACTAAAATATACTACTTCAAGTGCAAATTTATTAGATTATACCTAAATTTTCATGAGCACATTAGAACATATCATAACCCTAATATAAATAAAAAAGTGAGTATTAATAAAAAAACTAGAAATATCATAAAATTCATCTTTCTAAATGTTAAAAAATAATTTCCACCTTGAAAAGCATATAAAATATAGGAAAACTTGGTGAGGAATTCTAGGAAAATCCCCAAGATGACCATATGTATGCAATGAAATGTCCAAAGCTAAAAGTACTAAAACAAATATGAATCCAATTCCATGTAGCTTGAGCTCTAGGATAAAACTATAAAACACACTTGAGGATGTTCTAGTGAGCATATAATAGGAAACAATGATCCCTAACACCCATATGAGACAATCTAACACCAATCAAGAGGCCTTGGTAGAGAATGCACAAAGTGAAATAGGCCAACTTCAACTCAAGAATAGAAAACCAAAAATTTTGGAACTTGTGTTGCCAAGAGCTCAATGAAGACTAAAGAATCCATCTCTAGTTCAATTTAGAGACCATTTACAAGTGTGGATAAAGACAAGGATAGCCTTTATGAGTGAAATTGTCTATCTAGATACCATTTCCAATCTTTCTACCAAGTTGAAGCTTCTAGCCCCAATCTTATGAAGCATATTGGGAGGCACCAACCCAATGATTCTTTATTGAGTTATAAAATCCTGATTATCCAACCTATATTTATAATTAACTTTTAGCCTAGAAAGAAAATTCTTGGTCACCTTAGAAAAGAGATCTGAAATGGTTTTGATACCCTTCTTAAAAAATTCAACATGTGGACCCAAGGCATCTTAACTAGAGGGAAATCTTGAAAAGAGATAATTGGTAATCACTAGACAAACTATTTCTTAATATATTTCCCTTTGTGGAATTCATTATCATCCCATATAAGACACAATTTAATGTCTTCCCAAGCTTTCTAGATGATTTGGCCAAAAAATTTACCTCAAATCTAGATAGGGTACATAATAAGAATAGTATGGAAACTATTAGGATTAAGGTGACATCAAGCTTGCAAATCCTATGTAATTTAAATAAACCAATATTGTTTGTAAATAATCCATAAGGGATTAAGGTTTCACCAATATTACTTAATATTTTTTTACCTTTAGGGTTTTACTAGTGTAATGACGAAAAATGTACCCCTCTACATTTTTGCACCTAATTTGGGAATGATTAACATTAAAATGGACCTAATTTTTCCTTTATCTAGTGTTGTAATG
>VDFB02171107.1:95328-138660 GCA_007258455.2 Sequoia sempervirens | reverse complement strand
TATATTATAAACTAAATATATTAAAATAAACTATAAACTACAAATGAGATATATTGCATATGTTATAAAATGCTATGTTAACAGATCGGATATCCGATTTGAATCAGATATCTGATATGTTTGACACAAAATTCATTGCCTAGGGAATAGGCTTGGGTTTGCTTTGGTTTTTGGTTAGGAGATACCAATCCTAAAAAGTCAACACAAAAAGCGTGTTTAACAGCTTACTTTGTTTTTCCGAACTTCGCCCATGTGGCTGACGACTTTATTTTTTAGTCAAAATTGATAAAATGAAAAGGGTTTGTAGAGGAGATTCTCAGCTTTTTGCCAATATAAATTATGTTTTATTTTGAATTTAATAGATTATTATTATTTATTTTCTACTAGAATTATGACAAAAGTCTTGATTGATAGGCTGATTGTAAAACATTATAACTTTCAAATGGTATCATATTTTTTGAATCAAAATATCGCGTCACATTCTATGCTTTGTATACTATAGGATTAAAAAAAAAAATGAATTCATGAAATTTTGACCAAGTTAAAGATTAATTGGAACCTCTGAGTTTTTATATTTTAAAAGTTGTAATAAAAAATTCATAGTGAAATTATTTACATGGAAAAAAATTACAAAAAATATCGCGTCACATCAGGACCTTAGGTCTCTACTTACATCTAAAATCTCATAAAAATGTTATCATTTATTATGTGGTTAGGGTGAGTCAGGACAAACACCTACTTCACAAGATTTTTCCTGAAATTTAAGTATCTTTGCATTGAAATTTTAAATTTTCATCAAATAGATTTTTTTTTTAAAAAATAAACCTAGTAGTTTAGAAACTACATTCAATTTCCCACAGGAATCTATTCTTACATGTTTTTGAAATAATATAGATAGCTTATTCAAATTTTTACATCAAGTTGCCTAACTCTAATTGTTAATTTTCATTGCCACTTAAGGGCTTGTTTGGCATTCCATGATCCTGCACATACCCATATGGAGAATAACTCAAAGAGATATAGAGGGAGAGATAGAGATATATAGTGTAACATCCCGCCACGCAACCTCGAAGGGTAAGAGCCCAAAAAGGACAAGATAATTTTTTTAAAAAAATATGAAAAATAACCTACACAAAAAGTAGTTGCTGATATGATATATCAACAACATACATGGCCAAACATGGCCAAATGCACAACAAAGAGGAGAGGACTGATTTACCCTCCAGAGAAAATCCGAATAGAAGAAAATAGGATAGCTCCAAAAAAATTCTTTAAAACTTCTTGCTTCGGTGCTCTGAAACTTTCTACTATAACATCACATAACAACATACAAAAAGCTCTGATGCACTAGAACTTTTGCAACAATAACAAAAATTTGTGTTGCACTAGAACTTTTGCAACAACACAAAACAATAACAAAAAGTTGTGTTGCGCCATAAATTTTACAGTTTGTTGCATGGAGGAAATATACAACCATAGCTCTGATTTTAGCATGAAAACTTTTGAAAGAAAAACCACAATGATCATCATAATACAAGCGGGTATAATACCAACACCAGGACCCGTAAGCCAAATATAAAACATCACATTCATTCTCATTAAATTATATGATTACATCTTCTCTCTCAAGAAAGTACAATATACATAAAGGAATATACATGAGTACAATGGCCTAGCCATGAATAAGATACATCAACTGAAGAGATAAGTACAAGAGAGATTAACTCCATCTGGTACTCTAGTAACTTGTACATCGGTCCCCAATGGCGGTGGCAATGCCTCCCTACCATATGGACTTAAAAAAGACCACCCCACCGTGCTCAGAGGTAGTCAGAAGGCCCAAATAGAAATAACAAGGCAAGGGTAACATATGGCCAACACTCACATCAGACATGGAACAAACACAAAATATAATGCATAAGGCCAATGTCACAATATGGAGATACTCATCCAATAACATATTGAGTACTACTCATGACAACTAAGGTATGAAGTATTAGAGTGCAGATCGAATGGAGTGTCATCATATGTGCTCAAAGGGATGGCACCAAACATAATCAAGTACACCTCTCATACAAATGAGAAGACTCAATCATGCTCAAATCAACGCCCTGCAGACGGATAACTCAACACCACATAAACAGATAGGCCTTCTTGAGTGCATCTTTAGCCTTTACAAGCACTCAAGGCCATGCACGAGAAATCATTATATTATTAGCGTTTTACCCCATTGCTTTTCTTTAGTTAGCACTTGTTTACTATAACTCTGCTACTAGTTCCCTTGAATGCCACCTGCGGCCCCAAACCCATAGAGAGCTACTCCATAAGACCACTCTAATTACTTAGACCTAAGCTCAGCTCGTTTAACCGAACAAGGAACCCATAACAAATATGAAACAATGAAAAATCAACTAAAATCCATCATTAAAACCTTTTAAAATAGCCAAGCAACATTGCTAATAAATCATTTAAACAACTGATCACATATATTAACAAGTAGATCAAATACCATACAAACATTCATCATTAACTTAATAAAAGGAAACCAAACATATAATTAGTGTTAACCACATTGAATCATCTCGCAAAGCCACTTTTAAAACAATTAAAACTACTAAGTGACGGTGGCACAAAACACAGTTCCATTTGTTGTTCAAACGAATGAGAAAGAGGCATAAAAATTTCATAAAAATTCAAAGTGCCCAGATCTAAAATCGGAGCTTGACCCAATTTATATTTTGATGTTTCCAATTGGATTCCACCTTTGCTTTCTAATTTTATGACAAAAAATAAGGTGTTTAAAAAAACGCGTTTTCATGCCAGGTTGGGCAAAAACGTGAAAATTGAAAGTGCCTAGATTAAAAATCGGACAACGACCCAGTTGAGATATGGGCGTTTCTAGATGGAATCCAACTTTATTTTGCATTTGTAACTGGTGGTTAATGAGCAGCAATAAAAAATGTGTTTTACCAAGTAGCACAAATTTTGGCAAAAAATGAAAGTGTTCAAAATTTGTTTTGGACTCCAACCCAGTTGAGATTTGGGTGTTTTCAGTTGAATCTCATAGTTGGATTTGAATTTAAACTAAGATATTTGTACATGTTTAGAAAAGAATCAAACTTTCCCCAAAATAAATACAATAACCAGGCTGAAAAAAACTCAACAACCAAAATGCCATAACACCCATAGCAGCCAAGACTCCCAATACATTTAAACACTCTCATACATACATTTCTAACTCAAAATTTCAAGGAAAACATAGAAAAATACCTTAAATCTACCCCAAATGTGAAGTGAAGAAAGACTCTATTAGCAAGGCATGACGAGATTCCAAAACGGAGTAGGAAGACAACAAAACTATGTTGAACCTTCGGAGCCACTGCCCACAAATTTCTTTTCAGAAATTCTCCATGTTTCTTCCCCTACTCAACTGCCCAAATCGTGGGGTTTTCTCCTCCTTCCCAAAATATAAGTTTTCTTCTCCCAAAAAAAATCTTCCTTTTTCTCCCTTCTTTTCCCACTCTTAAAACAAATATATATATATGACAAGGCTGCCCATTTTCTTTTAACTAAACTCCCCAACACAATAAATGAAATAAAACATTTAATTAAATAAACTATTAAAGCTCTCCAAAGCAATTAATTAAGATCACTAAATATACAATATTCTCTATTACACATAAAAATAATAATTTAAATCCAACATTAAAATACACACAAGCTCCCCAATAAGATTTAAATAAGACTATAAGAGCTCACAAAAAGGATTAATAAAATCATTTAAAATAACATATTTTAAACCTCATGGATATAACCATTCAAATCTCCAATCAATAAAACACTATAAAATACCATATATGAAACCACGTCATAATATTGACAACCAAAATATAGCCACATAGTTTAGATTAATGAAAACCATGACAAAATACTTCAACAAAACATACTGGTAAACCACATGTGACCGAAAGATGCTCCAGACGTTACCATTAGGTAACCGGACGATAAGACAACAATATGGCAACACCGCACTAACAAGGTATAGAGGGCTAGGGTAGGAGACGTTTGGCCTGTGACTACCTCCAGTAACCACCATCGGGGAATACGAGTACGTTCAGGCCTGTGGATCTAGGTGGAGTCAATATTCAGTAACTACATCACTCCAATCACATGTCAAAGTACATGTGCATATAACATATATCATATAGTCGAAACAAAATCAATCATCAGGAAGAGGGTCATGGTATCGTAAGCCTCTCGGATACGAGTGTTACGACATCATCCCTTTCCTGTCTAGAATCATACAAAAACAATGATAACAGTATATAAACATATAAACATGTAATCCAGAATAATAACTAATCATGATAACTTTTCCCATAATCATCAATGTCTAATCTTATTATAACAACATTTAACAGTTAGAATACCAAATCAAAATCAAAATGTTATCTTACCTAGGATGGGGTTAGAGAGGTGTTACATATAGAGGAAGAGGGAGAGGGAGATACAAAGAGATATAAATGGTGAGATAGACTGGTACAGAGATAGAGATATAAGGAGATATAGAGAGAGGAGAGGGAGAGAGAGACAAATAGAGAGAATCAAAGATAAATAAATAGAGAGGGAGAGAGAGAGAGGGAGAGAGGTAGGGAGATAAAGATATATGGGAAGAGAAAGGGAGAAAAATGTAGACATAGAGAGATATGGGATAGGGAGCAAGAGATAGAGAGAGGAGGGAGATAGAGAGAGGGAGGGAGAGAATGGTCAATAAGGAGGGAGGGACAAAGAGAGGGAGAGATATATTTAGAAAGAGGGAGAGATAGAGGGGGGAAGAATGAGAGAGAGAGGGGGGGTACGAAGATAGAGATAGAGAGGAAGATAGAGATGGAGATGAAGATGGAGATGGAGATGGAGATGGAGATGGAGAGGAGAGAGGGAGAGGGAGAGGGAGAGATAAAGAGAGGGAGGAGAGAGGGATAGATAGATATAGAAGAGATAAATATATAGAGGGGGAGAGAGGGAGCGAGTGAGAGAGGGAGAGATAGAAAGATAGAGATAGAGATAGGAAGTGATATATTGAGAGAAAAATATAGAGGGAGAGATGGAAGAAGAAAAATGGAGAGATAGAGATAGAGAGGCAATGAGATATAGATATAGAGGTCTAGGAAGAGAGAGAGAGAGGGGGGTGAATAGAGGTAGAGATGAAGATAGAGTGAGAGAGGAAGAGGGAGACAAATAGATAGAGAGATATAGGGAGAGGGAGAGCGGGAGGGAGAAGGAGAGAGGGAGAGGGAGAAGGAGAGATATAATAGAGAGAATTAGAAATAGATAAATAGAGATGGAGAGAGGGAGAGAGTATGGAGAGATAGAGATGTATGGGAAAAGAAAGAGAGATAAAGATATATGGGAAGAGAAAGGGAGAGAGAGGTAAAGATAGAGATATATATAAGGGGATAGGAAGGGAGGGAGGGAGGAAGGGAGGAAGAGATGGGGAGAGATAGAGTGATACAAAGATAGAGATATAAGGAGATATAAAGAGAGGAGGAGAGGAAGAGAGAGACAAATAGAGAGAATTAGAGATAAATAAATAGAGAGGGAGAGAGAAATAGGGGAGATAGAGAGAGGGAGAGAAGTAGGGAGAGAGAGATATATGGGAAGAGAAAGAGAAAGATAGAGATATATGAAAAGAGAAAGGGAGAACAAAGTAGAGATAGAGAGATAGGGGATAAATAGAGAGCAAGGGAGGGAGAGATGGGGAGAGATAGAGAGGGGGGAGATAGAGAGAGGGAGGAAGTATAAGGGAGAGATATAGAAGAGGGGGAGAGAGGGAGAGAGACAAGTTGACAAAGAAAGAGGAGAGGGGGAGAGGGAAAGAGATAGGTAGAAGGAGAGAAAGAAGAGGGAGGAGAGAGGGAGAGATAGAGAAGATGAGATAGAGAGATATAAAGGAAGAGGGAGAGGTAGAGATAAAAAGATATAGATGGTGAGACAAAGTGATAGAGAGATAGATATATAAGGAGATATAGAGAGAGGAGAGGGAGAGAGAGACAAAGAGATAGACAAATAGAATTATAAATAGATACACAAAGATGGAGAGAGGGACAGAGAAACGAACGGAGATAAAGAGAGGGAGAGAAGTATAATTATATTAAATATACTTTAATTTGTATTATATACAATTAAATTATACATTAATTATGTTTAATATTATATTTGTATGTTAATTTTTTGTACTTTATAAAACTATAGTAATTGTTAATTACTAATTATAATCATTATATATATAAAAGTTTTATTATAAAAATATAATAATATAATAATAAATATAATTATTTTATTTATAATTTATTTTGTAGTATATAAAATAAATATTATAACATAACATATGTTATTATATATATTAATATTGTGATTCTGAATTGCTAAAATATATATAATATACTTGTATAGTATATTATTAATAAAATATAACTATAATGTAAATAATATACACTATTAATGACTATAAATAATATAATATATATTATATTATAAATCATCACAATAGATAATATATTAATATTTATTTTAATTTAAATACATTGATTAATAAATGTTAAAATAAATATAAAATTTTACAAACAATCTAAAATTTAAAATAAAATAATATATTACAATTTCATATTAAAGTGAGATTGAAACCTAAATGTGCTCATTATTAGGATCTTGGCCATAATTTTCATTTTAATAAACACTCTAAAACCCTCATCGAAACCTTATTTTCTGGCTACAACTCGTCAAATTGGAAAAGTGAAAGAGCAATACCAACCAGGAAGAGTTTTGAGGAGTGGAAAACCAATAGCAGCGGGGAAAGCAACCAAAAATGGAGAAAAACAACCCGAAAAAAGGCAAAAAATGATGAACGAAAGGTGTTTCCTCTCTTGAAGCATTGCTTGTTTGTTGTGGCTTGTACTCAATTTCTTAGCATGGATGAAGGGCCTCAACAATCTGATTTGTATCACCATTTTATTGACTTAATCAACAAAATGTCCCAGATTCCTTTGGATTTTCCTGGGACTATGTACCAAAAATCCATAATTGGGAGTAATCATATCCGTTGAATTTTGCAGAATGTGATTGATAAGAGGAAAATAGACTTGGCTTGTTGTTCTTCTTCGCCACAACATGATTTGCTTTCCTTTCTTCTTTGCAATGCCGATGATCATGTCCAAAGCTCCCATTTTAGCTAGGGAAGAGATTATGCTAAAAAAGGTTGTGGAATTTGGCTGTAAAACTGACAATTGCAATTGGTTGGAAGTTTCTAAATCCTTTTCAATAAATCCATTTTGTACATATTCTGCAAGCATTGCAATCCACAAGACCACATCTCTTTGAGGCATTTTGTCAAACACTTGATGTGCCTTGTCTATGCTTCCACATTTTCCATACATGTCTACCAGGGCAGTTGCAACTACATCTGACAAAATTCCTCTATCCCTTATGCTTTGATAGATGTCCATACCCTGTTCCCAAGCCCCCATTTTGTAGAGGCAGGTAGAATCATAGCAAATATTGTGGAGTCTAGACTGTTGCCTACAGTATGCTACGAAAGTGAAATGCTTCATTCACACTATTTAAGCTTATCTCCACGTTGTGCCTGCTAGCTATGATTCACTGACTCTGATGTTTCCTTTTTAATTTGTATGAACGAGTGGAAAATTGCAATGACAAGTCAATGTAGATAACTGAAAAGTAGTGAATGGAGAAAAAAATAATTGACCATCCGGATGAAACCAATCATCTCCCACCCCCTTTGGAATGTTGCAGGATGGATAAAGTGAATCGAGCTCACTTCAAATTGGATACGCCTTTGACGTAAATAAATTAATATAAAAATATATATTTTTTCATAAATGATGTTTTCATTTCAATAACATAATAAATAGAAAACTCATAAATTAATATATATTTTTAATTGATTTTTTCTTTAATAGATATGATAGAATGCCTAGAGTAAAAAGAAACACAATGATTTCAAATTTTATTCTTTTATTTAAAAAGAAACAACATGATTCCAGGTTTTTTTCTTAAATTTAAAGTGCTTATATATATTACACTTTTTATTTAAAGCATGAAATTTTAATTACGTCGAGAGGTGTCTACAATGGCATCCATCAAAAAACAAAATTCAAAGTAAGGAAAAACTCTTCAGCTTGAATTTGACGTTCAAATGACATGTAGCTGGTATAACTACATTCATTGTATGTAGACAATTTTTCAAGCAGATTTAAAGTAAATTTAAAAACGGTTTGATATCTTTTTTTTACATTCATACAAAACAATGTGAAAACCCCCCTAGGAGTGCTGCAAAAATATGAAAAACGATAAAGAGAGCAAGCCGAAATGATGGAAGTCCAGGTATGCTGCAAAATTATGTATATACATGATTCCTCTTTCTTTTTCAGATTCATTTTATTACCTACTCTTCCTGATCAGTGATAGATATTTCATTCGTTACAGTTTTCTTCTTGCATTTCAATTACTATCTCCTTCATTGCATATGTTATTCTATTTCTAACTATAATATTATTATAGAAGGTTTGGCAACAGTTGTTAAGGTTTGTAGGTTGTTTCGTATTACCGACAATATACCAGGAAGAACAAATAATGAGATATAAAAACCATTGGGGAAGCCATAGAAAGAAAATGTCTCTAGAACTAAATCATATTAGAGCTGTAGCTAGCCACCAAATTTCAAAACTTCAACACAAATGAAGGTAGTAAGAGAAGATAATAAGCCCCCCATTAGCAAAAGTTTGACCATAACAAACTGCTCTTTGGTGTGTAGCTCTCAACTAGCCAAAACGTGAGCTATGCATGTAGAGCAAGGGCACGAGTCAATCTTTAAGAGAATGCCACGTCTTCCGCTCTGGTCACAAATCCTGCGAGGTTGTGGGCGAAAAGACATTCTCCTTCGCAATTGGTGAGAAGAGGGGAAAACGAGAGCAGTGAGCACTCTCTTCACCCGTTATCCTCCTTCCACACTTGCCATTCTCACAATTGAATTATTTTGCAGTATTGAAGAAACATACAAAATGGGTGGAATTGGATTGTCATTTACCATTAATTGTTGTTGTATTTGGTTGCAGTTGTATGTATTTAACAAGCAAGTCCATTCAATGTTGATGATTTTATATTATAGAGAAATAGGATATAGCGATTTCATTACCATTTTTAGTGCTATGTTACTTTTATTTTAAGGATTTTTTCGTATTTGTAATTTTTTTTGTTTAATGAAGTATAAATTAATATTATTATCTCTCCTTTTTTTATTTTCATCTTTTCTTTAAGATTTATAAAGATCCTATCTTCTATGATGTCTAGCCTATATATTATTAGACAAATGCATGACTTGTGGAAATAGGCATATTATGGAATTTGTTAACAGGGATTGAACAGTTTCATACGGATATCAAAGATAGATTTATTTAGACAAGCATCAATGATAAAATAAAAACTATTTTTAAAATCCTTCAATAATATTTTGAACTGTAGTGACATTATGTTTTTTTCATTCTTGAACTTGAGGAGTCCCTAATTACTAAGAGATTTAATATATGGTCATCTTATTTTAATATATTTAGCCGATAGGCTATTTATTGTAGGCACAACCCACTGAATTTGTCTCACTCCTGAAATAATTTTACCCAAAAAAAATCACTGGGTGAAGAATCGAAAATGCATCACTAAAAATTGGGTATCTTTCTAATCTTTATTTATGCAACAAAGCATGAAAATATCACCACAACCACGACCGACATTATGTTGTTGGTACAATAACACACTGAAAACGTGCCATAACTATGCCTGCCATTATGGCAATAAAGTTGCAACAAAACTCCCAAAAACTCGACATAAAATTGAACACCATCAACCCTCAAACTGCCATTTTTTCGGATGTACTTTTGTTTACTGTGAAACTGAAGGGAGGTTAGGTTTTTGGTCATCTCATTTGTCAATATTCTTCCGTGGTAGGGTTTCGCCCATTGTTCCTCATCAACATCATTCACACCACGACACAATTTGACCAGACTCTTGAGGTAAATCACTTGCTGCAATTTCAGTGATTTTTAATTAAATTGGAATGTGAAACCGCATATATGCAGCCTTTTGAACTGAATTATTGTCTGAATCCCTAAGCTTTTTACTTCTTGGCTGAAATTCTGCTATATTTCTTGACATGTTTATCAATGACTTTGTTTCCATGCTTCTTGCCTCTTATTTCCACTAGATTTCTTCACATTTTCATAGCACGGCTCATTCGCAGGCCCTAGAATCGAACCCTTGAGCAACTCTCTAACATTTTTGCACCTTCCTTCAAACTTTGGATCTTTCTCTGAATTTTCATTCCATGGCTCTTTTGAAGGCCCTAGAACCGAGCCCTTAAGCAACTCTTTGACATTTTGACAATTTCTTTCGAACTTTGGTTTTGCCTTCAAATTTTCGAACAAGGGTTGCAAATTTCCGTTCTTTATTGAAATTTTCATCCACCGGTTCAATCATAGGCTCCAAAATCGAACCCTTAAACAACTCTTTTCCATTTTGGCAACTTCCTTCAAACTTTGGTTCACAGCCAACCTCTACTTGTAAGATTGCACAGTATTCCTGAAAATGTTGCGTAGAAGGCGCATTCCCTAGGCCTTTACCTGAACTCGTGTTGTTATTCTTGGAGATTTGATCAGTAATTTCACCTCTGCAAAGGTCTACCCATAAACAAAATCTAAACCCTAGGAAAAACAATTCTGTTAGTTATTTGTTAGATGTAGGGAAAGTTGTCTCACGCCAGGAAAAACAACTTTCAGGCAGAGATGCACGGAAATGATGACTAATTATTTGTTCGAGTTTCTTCATTGGATGTTTCCATTTCATATCCCCACTGATACGGTACCCTTTGCTTGGTATACTTATAATGAGGTGTTAGTTTTGACACAATGAGAATCTGGTCTGGTATAACCAAGATAATATTCCAGACAAAGTGTACAAGAAAAAAGTATGAGCTAATGTTGTTTAACAGAGATGATATAATGGATCTTTTTATTCTGTATAATAATGTACCGGTGAAAATGAAATCTATGTTCATTTCTCTTATTTTATGGGTTTATTTAAACAAAATAGTTATACATTTATTAATGTGTAAGTTGATGTAACTTTATTGTACAGGCGGACTCTGAATCTCTTATCTGACAATCAAATCTTGAGCAACTAATCAATTTTCCAATTTATTTCAATTTAGGAATACAATTTCCACACACATTCACTCATTCAGTCTTGAGTTAATGAATTCATCAAATTATTTCAGAATTTTGGAAGACTAAAAGATTAAAGAATTTTTTTTTTTTATTTTCACCAGTAACTATGTAAAATTTTTATTTCTCAGGCAGTCAACTCAATCTGGAGACTTCCAATTTTGTTTGTGCCCTGTTATCCTCTATATCCCACACCTGTTATTATCTCTTCTCCTTTTAGTTTTTTATTTTTTCCAGATTCCTATAATTCTATGTTATATTCACATAGCCTTTAGTTATCTTCCTCTCTTTTCTATATATGCACAACCTTGTCTTATTTTATTCTTTTATTCTACTCTTCTTTCACTATTTGTTTTTTTCTCTTTTCCTCATTTTCATTCCCCCATGGACGTTTCTATTCTCTGTTTTCATTTTAAATTCCTCCTAAAAGCCTACAGCCTATTGCTTTATCTTCTTCCTTTAATCTTTGTCTTTTCTCTATAATTCTCCTGCTCAATCTGCCCACACCTAATTTGTTTTTTTCATTTTTTAATCTCATCTTTTGTATATCTTTATGGTGCCTCCCTTCTATTCTGTATCTTTATTTTTTAATAAAGAAATCTTCCAAAGTTTCCACACCTCTTTTCTATCGACTCACATTCTTAGTATTTTGATTTTGCCTTTTGATAAAAACTAAAAGAAGTTGAAGGGCTCTAACTTTCTACATAGCTTCAATAGGCATCAGGCGAGACTATGAAAAAACCTTCCAAATTTTACAAAGTATGAAAGAGCCTTTTCAAGTTCAAAACTAGATAAGTCTGAAACCGAACTCAACAAAATCAAGAATGCATCAAAACAGGGTAACATAATAAAAAATAGATAAATTGTGAAATCATTTTTTTCATGCAGTATTGTGTTTATCTTTGGATGCTCCTACATCATTTTATCTTAGTACCATTTCATTTCTACATATCCCAAGGTCCAGTTGTGATTTATAATCTTCCTTGCTCAGAAATCTTTATATAAAAGTGTTGTTCAAAATTTCAAGTTTTAAAATTAGCTAATACAACATCTGTATTCACAAGATTATTTATATTTAGACCAACATTTTCTGCAAACATATATAGCTCCAAATCAAAGTCAGAGATTGGTTTTTCTATTGTTTTAGTTTTAAGTATTATACTATATTTAGGTAGTGAGAAGAGCACTCCAATGACATTCTCGAAGTCTTTATTTGTTCCCAAAAATCTAAGGTCTTATATGTATGTATTTCTTCTTTTCCAACAATGGGGTTAAGAGATCTTCATCCAATCCGATAAACTCTTTGTAAACTAACTGTGATGAAAACTCCAGTGATTCAAAGCTAGACAAACTTTGGAATACCCTTGTTTCTTAGAAGTAGGTGTAAGATTCTACATTGTAACATATCTGGAGTAAAAATATAAACTTTGTAGTTTATGTACTCACTGAGATGAATTTCTGGCTTGTCTATGAAATATAGTAACTCCTTGGTATCTGTGTCTACAACTAATTTACCAAACTCACATGTAGTTCCATTTGAAACCTTTTTGACAAGAGTTGTTTTGATCTGTGCTATTTACATTTCTCCCAGGGGAAATGCAACAGACATCAAGTGCATTACACAAATCTCTTTTAAACTTTCTCTATTAAAATATAAACTAATGATTAACTTGTTTTTTATGGATTGAATTTCTCATATCTTTTGAACAACCAACTCACTGGCTCTATTCCAACATGAACATCATTCTCAGCATTCCAATATGATAGGTTATTTATTTATTTATTTCATTTGATTGGTTTTCAAAAAGTATGAAAAAGCAATCCATTGATATCCATCAGACTTGGATTTTACTTTTTCTTGTTGCAAGTTATATTATGGCCTAAAGTTTTAAAGGCAAATGCTGGTGTTATGCACAATCAATGTTAAATGAATTAATTGAATGTTGATAAACCAATAAGGATTAGCTTGTCAGAGGATCTGATATTACTAATTATGAAATATGGAAAGCATTTGCATATACATGTATAATACTTTTCCTTAAAAATCTAAGAATCTCTACATAACATATATGTTACATCATTTCTCTGTTCTTTAATATAAACATATCTATTACATCATTATCCTATTCTTACATATGTTCTTCATGAATTATTTATTACTGTAAATTTATCCTTCAATGTTCAAACATAACATAAACTATAATGAACAATGTCATTCATTTCTCAATGCTCATCTATTTATGTGTAAAAGATTTTTTTATTTTCTAAGATTAGGTTACTAAACATACTTTAATTTTACTCAAACAAATTTATTTATAATAGTGAAATAGAATATTTAAATGCTAAATTAAGAACTAACAAAAATTATGGAACATGCTTCACGCAAACTATCACTTAAAAACATGTATTTTAATTTGACTGACACAAATATAAAAAACAATCAACGTAATCATTGCACTCCTTCTGGTGCAAGTGCTAGTCTATTCTTATTTTGATACTGTCCCTTCTTTACTAAGTTATAATAATATTACAAATTTTAAGAATATTGCATAAATAGTTAAATTGTTTTTTCTTAGATAAAATAAATTACTTTTGCGTTAAATTAAAAATTGTTAATATTATAAATGAGTTTATTTTCGTATTATTTTGAATTTTTCTTAGATAAAATAAATTACTTTTGTGTTAAATTAGAAATTGTTAATATTATAAATGAGTTTATCTTCATGTTATCTTGATTTTTTCTTAGATAAAATAAATTAATTGTGTTAAATTATAAATTGTTAATTTATGCCGAAGTATCCTATTTCAACAAGACAAAGCTAAAAAGTACAATCTAATAGTTGTTATCATCTGCCGACCATTTATTGATTGAAACTATCCTCTCCGAGTGAAAAAGTATCCTCTCAATTTGTATGGTTCAAACAGGATTCATTCAGGGGATGTGGATTGATTTGAAATTTCAATGAACTTACCTCAATCCCCAATTGTACGTCCACCAGCTCTAATATTTTCTTCCTCCTTTCATACTGTACGTGTCGTAACATTTTCAGACTGATTCAATAAAAAAACATGTCTTTTCAATCTCTTATCTTTATTTCTAGAAAAAAGATGCCGCTCTAGTCACAATATCTACAAAGATGATCTTAGCGCAGTGATTATTAGTCTACTTTAGTTCGCTCATGTACCTAGTTTCTTCCTGTAATCACAAACAGATCTTAATGCCGTAATAACTGCTTTTGTCAGCTTTAAAAAGGTTGAAGCATGGTAGCTACTGAACCATCGCAGTTTCTTCCGGTCTAAGTAAAGCTTTAAATTAAATTGTACAGCAGTCAGTCGAAGAAATGACCAAAAGCATAGAGTGATGGAGACAAGAAATGACTAAACTCATACAATAATTTGCACCCTAACTTCGCGCTTCTAATTATCCTAAGTCAAAATTTCAAATCACTCCGACTTTTTTACAGCAGATCTTAATGCCGTAATCACTGCTTTTGTCAGCTTTAAAAAGGTTGAAGCATGGTAGCTACTGAACCATCGCAGTTTCTTCCGGTCTAAGTAAAGCTTTAAATTAAATTGTACAGCAGTCAGTCGAAGAAATGACCAAAAGCATAGAGTGATGGAGACAAGAAATGACTAAACTCATACAATAATTTGCACCCTAACTTCGCGCTTCTAATTATCCTAAGTCAAAATTTCAAATCACTCCGACTTTTTTACAGCAGCTTACTTGGCAAGTTCTCTGCTTATAACTAAGGTTTCAGGGCCACATCATCAAATATGATGCCACATCAGCATGCGTTTTTGTCAAGGTGTCCAAAAAGGCCCCAAAAAATAGTGAGACCAATTCTTGTGCATTACATCATGAGTAGTTGAGCGCTGATGTGGTATCACATGATTGGTTGCTTTTTAGATCAAAAGCATACATTTTGTTTAATTATGGGTAGTCAAATCACAACTATTAGACATTATATAAACGACTATTGGGCATTATATTTACGATTGGGTGCGCGACTATTGGACCCCGCACGACTATTGGGCCCTCTCCCCTAAATGAAAGCTCTCTCACAATTTCCTCACTTGACATGAAATAAATGACAGATCTTTGGAGTGGTCGCCATGGCAGAGATTTTTGCAGACGGGCGGTGTTTAATGGCATTTAATTTGTTTTACTTTCTTTTGTCTTCTCATGAGCAGACAAAGAAATGATGAAAGACGTGGATTGGTTAGCGTACAAAACCTACGTGGAAAAAATATAGAAATAGAAACTAGCAACTGCATCTTAGTGTGCAATGAGGACGCTGATAAATTTTATAGTAAATGAAGTCAATTGGTAGGTCATTTAGCAATTGATGTTGTTTGTGCAACAAAGGTCTCAATGGAGAAGTGATAACATTTAAGCAACTATGCATTCTCTTACAAAGATTCATAAACGACTGAAACAAAATCTTTGAATGAGGAAGATAATCGTGCTCCATTACCAATCGGCTCATATTGTGTTTACAATAGAGAGAGGGAGATATAGGGATAGCAATAGGGGGGAGAGAGAGGGGGTGTAAGGAGATAGAGGGAAAAATAGAGTGAGACATAAAGCACAAAGAGAGAGATATACACAGTTCCGTGACCAACAGCTATTCATTCTTGGGAAAAGAGACAAATTCAACCATATAAACCATAATTTGTAGAATTGAACCAATACACTATGTATGGTTAACATTGGATTTTCCTCCATTTCTATTGTTTGAATGTGGTAACAATAGGTAGTATTTGGGAAGAACTTTGGGTAATTTGGAAAAACATGAGGTCTAACTCATCTTTAGGTTTATTCCAAATGAGCCAACTTTATAACTTCGAGAAATATATAGAAGATAGTTAACAAGTGTGCAATGAAGCTAGTAAGATGTGCTACAAAAATACTTTGAAAAATATTGCTAGAATGCTCTAATAAATGTTTTATCAATAATCCTAACATGTTTCTTTTGATTACATTTACACGATCTCCAACATGATTTTAAATGAGTGAATAAATATCTTCAAGTACATCCATGTATAAAAATCAATCAATCATGTACTAAATAAGATGCACAAAAATATGAGTAATATCAATTCTTATGGGAAAATCATTATGGATTCACCATTCTCAATTATAACATATACAATTATAACTAATATATACAACTCTATTTTACATGATTTTTAACTAATATATACAATTATAACAAATTCATTTTATAAGTTACTTTTGTATAACTTTCTATAATATATCATAATTTTAAAACTTTACAATCAAAAATCAATAAAAGATTGTATTAAATACATCATATTTATTAGAAATAAATGAAGTGAAAAAAATATTGTACACAATAAATTAGAACAAACAATCCTTATTTATTTTGGTGAAGTACACAACGAAATATATAGCATATACACTATGCTAAAATAAATTTAATAACACTAAAAACTTAATAAAATTTTAAGCATAATAAAAAGAAAATATCAGGCATTGTTTGTTTGCCAGTAAACTCTATTATAGAAACATGGACCACAAATCCATCCCCGTACCCACAATTTCTGGTAATCACAATTACATATAAAATATAGTTGTCTCCTTATTCATTTACTTCTGTATCCAAATTTGTTTGGCATCCTCGTTCCCATACTGGTATGGTATCGCTGTGTCTCCTGGTAACTATGGTCGTAAATTGCAACAAGCAAGCTAACTGCAGTATTGTACTCGAAGTAGAACATTTTATGATGCCACTTGGAGTTTGAGCTCAGGATTTTGCAGTGAAAATCTCGTCACTTTACCACTCGATGTCATCTAAATAAGCCCTGATTGCACTACACGGAAATTTAAACCTAGGGCTTTCTCATGAAAACCTCACTGCTTTACTAGTTAGGCACATTCCAATAATGTACTGCACAGGTTATGCACAATAAGGTCCTCTATTAAAACCCTCTCTTTAGTCATTTAATATTTTTGAAGTCATGTTTTTCTTTTTGATTTGTAAACACATTTTTTCAGTATTTAATATTTGTAATAATAGTTATTCAGCACCATATAAAAGATAAGTATGAGAATAACATAGAGACATTTATATAAGCATGACCTACAGTTGAAACAAAAAAAAATTGGGGGTAAACACTTTTGGCTGAAGTCATGAACTGGTAAGACCACAGTACGGGCCCTGTCTCCAACGTGAACACACAACAATGACACTCTAGTAGGGGTTTGAACATTGGTGGGAAGAACACAGCACCACAATTTAACCATCACACTATGCCATTACCAGCATAAAGTACAGTAATAAAAATAGATATATACTACAAAATGCGAACTTAATATTGATAGTGGTTGTACTCCTGAGACTTATGGATGACTACATTGATTGTATGCTTGAACCTCCCACAGGCCAAGCTGAATGTATAAGTAGTAAATATGCTTTTCTGCAGGCTAAATCAAGTAGCATGTCTATAACTACCATTTTTTTCAACCAACAAGTCTTTCATACAATTTTTAGTTAGGTGTGGATGAACACTTGCATCTTTGATCCTATGACTTCGTAGAAATTCAGGTTTGAAAAATGTGTAACAAAAGTATTTAAGAATGGGTATTCTTGCACATATTCTACGTATGGGACTAAGTTATAGAAATAAATCATTTGTAGATGAAATTAAAGTGAAAGGATCCCCACAGAAAGTTGTTAGGAACAGGCAAGAAAATATTGATCTTAGTAAGATTTGATTTGACTTGCTATAAGAGAATGCTATCTCAAGCTGATTTGTGGCATAAATCTAATGAAGATTTAGTTGGGCAGTGCAAAGTGTCAAATTTAGGACAAAACATATATAACTTGTATACAATGCAGTGCGGGGGAAATTTATAGAGCAATGGAAAGGGAATTTATAGTGGAGTGAAAACAAAAAATATACAAGGGGTGAAAAATATAGAACTTTAAAAGAATGGGATCAACATAAGAATGATAAACAATAAGAAACGAAATTCAAATCTATAAAGAAGATATTTAAACTGAAAAAGAAACAAAAATTGAAACCATAAACAAGTCCATTGGGATGTGCTTTGTGTTAAATAATTGAAAGCCCTTGGTTCAAATCCCAATCAGTATATGCTATACATTAAAAGTGTTGAAATTGATAGTGAACAAAACATAAGTGGCGAATCCCTAAAATCTGGATTGAAATCGCAGAAAAAACTGAACATAATATGTCATTCAATTATGTCCCAGGGTTCCAATAAGACACCCCAGTGAATTATGAGCAAACACTAAAATCAGACGAGGCATCCAACTTTGAGCTAAGAATCAATTAGATATCACATCCAATTCCACACTTGAAGTTGAAATAAAAAACCCATGAGAAAAATACCACATATGCAAGTTTCGCATCATGCATGCACTAGGCAGACCTTCAATTGACAAAAGCAAAGGCAAATGAAAAAATACAAGACAATTCTATGGTATAATAGCTAAGCCCTGAATTAATGAAGTCTCTTGTGGGCACTCTTTTTTGTCTTGAAAAAGGAAATCTTACCATTTGAGGAGCACCATTGATTTCAGCATCTTCCATGTCGGCGATAATCATGCCTGGCATAACCTCCCTAGCGGGGCGGAACGATGGCATCGTCAGTAGCATTCATATGAGGCACTTCATTCTAGGCACATTGTTAATCATCCCAACGCTGTGAAGTTTCTTGACACCAATGGCCCCAAATGGGCCATCATGGCCGCAGGAGCTAATCACCAGCTTGGAATTCATGACGTTGGGATCCATGCACGATTGTGTTTCATGGTTCATGTTTCTCATCCACATCCGCATGCCCACCATTCTCAGAAAGCCAGAGCCAAAGAGATCCAAGTAGTGCAAAGTAGACATGTTCCCCAGGTCCGTGGGAATATCTCCACTAAACCCAGCGTGCGACAGGTCCAAGTAGCTCAAACTCTTGAGTCTACTCTGCCCAATCCAAGAGGGATGAGAACTCCAAAGAAGTCATTCCAGCTAAGATCAAAGTTCTCCAACTGTTCCAAATTGAACAACGGGGAAAGAACATCCCCAGTTAAATTACTTAGATAAGCATCAACATAATGATACGCATCCTCGGAACTGTGCCCACTTTGTGACAACCCCAGAGATTGTTTTCCTTTATAATGAGGTCTTCCGTAGCAACAACATTAAAGAGCTTTGAAGTGCTCACTTTAACTTCGTTTAGTTGCAATGGGCAGTGATGTACAGTGCAATGCATAAATGCGTATGCCAACTGCAAAGATTGCATTAAAAGCAAATTTATGGCATTCAAAGCATATGAGATATTTAGTATGCGATATCTGATTTTGAAGTGCTCACTTTTTAATATTATATTTATAAATTTTAAAAATATTATAATGTACAGTGCCTTTCGATTTCTTTTTTTTTCTTTTTCTTTTATTTCTTTCATTTCTACTTTAAAAGTACCAAAGTTAAAATAATTCACGAAGGAATAACACATCTTTTCAAAAATAATCCACAAATGTATAACATCCACAAAAAGAAGGAATGCCGTGTTAACAAAGCCCCAAAAAGATTTTACTAAATATCTTATACCCATCAATGTGCCCAAAAAAGTTATGATAGAGATCATTATAAGGATATTTATAATATTCACACTTCCAATTTATTCTTTTCATACTTTCAACTTTATATTTATGAATTTTAAAAATATTGTATTTTACTTGTTTGGATACTACCACTCAAATCCAATTTCTTAATAATCTGTATTTTAATTATTTGGGTACACTCAACTTTATATTTATGAATTTTAAAACTAGCAATTGCACCTTGGTGTGCAATGGGTACGCCGAAGAGCTATGGAAGGTCAATTAGGGAAAAAATTGGTCTAATTTTTGCATACATTTGTGTAGTACATGAGGTCAATTGTAGACAATTTAGAAAATGATGTTGTTTGTTCAACAAAGGTCTTAACGAAGAAGTGATAGCTTTATATAATCTATACACCCACTTAGAAGGATCCAAATAGAATTGAGACAAAGTAGCATATTCGTCAACCCACTAGTTACAAGTAAATATTGAGATACTAAGTTTTTGATGTCAAAATAGTAAAGGATAGAACAACTAATAAGCAATGCATAAATAAGACGTTCTACATCATAAAGCATTTATTCACTCAATGAAAATCAAAAGTTGAGATAGAAGAAAATTTTCATATGAAGAAATGTGTGGAGTCATATAGTTTAAAATGTGTGGTGATAAATATTAAATACTTCAAAAGCAAAGAAGAAAAGTTACTTGAAAGCAATTTATGTTTAACAGATTGAGAGAAAAATGATCCAAGTCACATGTGTACTATTCTTGACAACTCAAGACCAAATGCATTCACCTGTCAACACATCTTCAGTGGTACTAGGGGTTTCACACACCTAACCCATAAGTAGTGCTGATATAAAATAAAACTTGAAAGGCAACAAGAAAAGATTGGAAAGTTAGAAGAAGACCATTCATTGAAGGAAATTTTTATTCCCGAGTAATACAAAAATATTCTAAAGCCAACAATATTGTGATGACAATTATTCTTTAGCTATACTATAAGCCAGTTTACAACGAATTTTTATTATGTTTTATTGAATAAGCTTTCAAATACAATTATACAAACAAAAAATAACAGGGCTATAGCAGAGGAAGATACAACAAAGAGAGAACAATTAAAACAGCTAAACTATAATTACAAAACCCCCATAAAGAACCTTTCTCTTTGAACATGAATTCATGACCTTCAATACAAATTTAATTGCTGTTGTTCCTAAATATGTTGTCATACAAAAGTTTAGCATTGCACAGTGTAGCTCAGAACCATGAAAATCATCCACCGGCAGGAAAGAAAATATCTTGCAATCATCTTCACATTGGCATTGAGACAACTAATTATTTGATTAAATATTTGGGCTAGAGGAAGACCATACAAGTAGTACTTTTCAAGCTCACCCCCCTAATTAACTCACCCACCTGTACCTCGCTGCATTGAAAGCCTTTGTCATAAATGCCCTCAGATATTCTTCTTACTTTACCCAAAATTCCTCCAAAATATAGGAGGCGATGAGAAGTTCACATCTTGGCATTTTGGGGCACTGAAAAGTCTTACTGCATATTAATTACTTTAACTCCAAAACCAGTCAATGCAACAGAGAAAACCATAAGCAACAAAATTAGATAAGAAAAGCTTGCGGTATCCATTGATTAAGTCATGAACATGAGCATCACTGTGTGCACAGGTTTCCAATAAAAAATGCAACAGAAAACCAAAAATTTTCAAATACAACTAAATCAACCAACAAAAAAATAGATATATTATATAATGCATGCATAAACCATTATCTAAGATACAATTTTTCTATATACAAGTTCACAGGCAAGCAGACAAATACTCTACAATTTGGTCCAAGGTTGACAAACAACCATGCCTTTCTAAGAAAAAAGGCTAGCTGTTCTGGAATAAATATCAGAGAAGTAATTTTAATAAGCAGTAATAGCGAGCATCTCTTATAACAAAATATTTAAAAAGAAACCATAGTATAAAAAGATATATGCTGAGCATCAAAGACTACACTTTGATCAGAAATATTGATGCAAACCCTCGCAACACAATTGAATCTAGAAACAATATTTATCATTTGATTGCTTTGATTTGAAGTTTTAACAGTTTGATTTATAATTCTGATTGTCAGGAAATCAAAACAATATCAGGAGGCCAGTAGGACGTTCACTTCATTCTTTACTTCAGAATAATTTTTTTTATTGTGTTTTGTGCATTACCATTATAGGCTATGTCAAATTTCATGGAGGCATTGAGAGTCAGAAAATTGAAATTTGATCCTGAGAGGATAGTAAATACTGTTGGATTAACTGCAGCTAATGAGGCGCTAATGTTCTGCCTTGCTTATCCAGGAGATTTCTTCCTAGTACCATCTCCTTATTAGTCTGGGTAAGTTAGGATTCACAGATATGAAGATAACCTTATGGAATGAGCATTAACCTTATTGTAACTTTTTTTAGAATAGTATACACTGAATTATGTATAATATGAAATTATACAAGAAGAGGCATCGACCAACTGAAACAAGACTGGCACAACCGAAATGGGTAAATGTATATGTAAGAAAATAACAAGATAGAACCTGTGGTTTCGCTAACGTGCAGGTAGAGATAGACAATTCTTCACTGTCTCTTCAAAAGCAGCTTGCTGGAATGGCAAATGAGAGGTGGTGGACCGATAAACTCATTTTGACATCTACCATATTACCAGGCGGCTTATTTAAGCATACTGGAGGCGGCGATGAGGGGGCGGTGAAAGAAAGATATAAATATTTACAGCAATGCAAAGTAAATGTAGATTAGATGTTTTGGTTACAGAGATCGTTGAATGGAGTGCAACAAGATATTTTGTATCCAGATTTTCTGAGAAGCCGTCGTTGAATGTAAACCTAAGAAAATTGCTGTGACATAAGCAAATTGTTATGGGTGTAGGTGCATGAAGACGGTAGATTGAATGAGGTGGACTGATCTACAACGCAAAAGATCTATGTAATCTTCTACTACTCGCAAAAGATCTATGTAATATTTATGGCATTCAAATCAAACTCTGCGTGATATGAATGCATTGTAGTTAGATCATTAATGTTGCGGAGACCAGAGACGTGAACGGGTGCGATCAAACTCTTACATCGTAGCTTATTAAAGCTTGGACACTTTGAACTTGTATAGGCGACATGATATAGCTAACCTCATGTGCCTGCGTTGAATGTGATAGAAAGTAGCCTAAATACTGGTGACTGGCATAGTTTCTAAGATGAACGTTCACAGTGTGGAGAGTCGTCTCCAGGATGGCCTCAGCCGTCGATAGTAAAAAATGGTTTGGTGGAGTTCATAGTAGGATACGCCTTCGACGTAAAATATTGTATTTTACTTGTTTGGATACCACTCAAATCTAATTTCTTAACAATCTGTATTTTAATTATTTGGGTACACTCAAATCCAATTTCTTAACAGTCTGATATATTCAATAGAAAATTATTAAATAGTTATAAACATGAATCTCAATCTCAACTTACATTAATTGTAATTAATTAGATTATGATACTTTATAAAAAACTACACTTTGTTAAATATAAGATACACTAATCAATAAACGAAATTACATGATTTGTCTCAAAAGGGCAAAAACCTCTAAACTATATTTATTGTAGCTTAATGGATCATTATGACATACAATCTAAAATATTGATAAACACCTACTTAACTTAATGTCTCAAATCTCTAAAATCTTCATCTTGATTACGGAAGAGGGACCCATAGCAAAACACTGTAACTTCACGTTTCTCAAAATCTTATATAAAAATTTCAAATCACTCCCAATTTTGTATAATAATTTATTTGGCAACTCACATGCTCCTATATTGCGTTTCAGGGCCACATCAACATGCTCTGGATAAAAAGTGTTTTATAATTGGAAATTAAGGTGCTCCACTATGAGGCCTACTAAGGAATATTTATATCCCCACTATTAGATCCCACTCCACTATAGAATAGTTCTATCCCCACTATTGAAATCTGCTCCTCTCCCCTAACATAATATAAAACATTGATAACAAAACTAACACCCAAAGGTTTCATTCAAAATAGGTAAACAACATATTACTCAGCTTCTCAGTTCAAGTCAGTCAACCTCGAACTATTTGTAACACATTGCTGTGACTCAACCTCAACTCTTTAATTTAACACAGACTAAAGTTGCTCAAACTTCCTGTCAAAAACGTTAAATGGAACGGTGTACACGGACTTCGCACTCCAAGGACTGCTTTCGGAGCTCTGCGGATTGACTCCGTACATTACACATTTGGAAATTTGCGCAACTTTACTGAACCCGGATTCCCAGCTTCAAATGGCGATTGATACAATAGTTAATACTAGTACCATATCTTTTGTCCAAGTCCCATTCGGAAAGCTTACATTCACAACAACAATCTACTTACACCGTGCAGGAGCAGTAGCAGGGAAAATATAAACATAAACACATAAAATGTAAAAAAAAAATGGACTAGCGAGGAACGTCGAGGCCGTCTCGCTCATTCATTCGGGCGGCGGCCTCCATGGCATCTCCCACGCCACCTGGAAACACTTCTCCGCTCACGCTCTGCCTCGCCTCGCTTTCCTTTATCTTCTGCGCGTCTTCCATTATCACAGCTTTGTCAGCAGGAAGATCCTCCGACGCAGTCTGCATTCAAAATACAATTTTATGGCCATAAGGCTAGCTCAAATCAAGTGGGTTAAAACATAAAAATTAAGGTGTAGTTTAGGTGTTCACAAAGAGAATATCGGCGATCGTGGTTCGCTCCTCATAAGGCAGACGAGGATTGATATCGGCAGCCGACTGAGCTGCCGAGGCAACGCCGCCGGGTAGCATTTCAGGGTTACCCGTGGCTCGTCGCTCCGCCGATTGAATTGCGGCGGCGTCGCTTTGTTCGATGGGCTTATCCCATGTACTCAGCGCTGCCGCCTCCAAAGCCTCTCCGATGGTGATATAGGGGGCAGATGCGGCTGCATAAGGGGCGGGGGACGGCTGAACATCAGACGAAACGAGCTGTCCACCCACATACTCCGCCCTCACCGTCCTGCCGGGGACGACAGTCTCCGTCACGGTCATTCCTTCCGCCGCCGCAATAGTGTCATCGCCGTTGTCCACCACGCCCGCCCTCTCGTTCGCCTGAGCCGCTGCCTGCATGCGCGCCGCCACGCCGCCTTTCTGCGTCTGCCCCAAAGCCTTCGTTTCCGTGCTCTGCATTAGCGCTGCGTCGCCTGGACTGATGGGCTGCCTCGCCAAATTCCCACTCGTTTTGAACACGTCTCCGTACGTGATGGCTTCCGATTCATGATCGCCCCTCCTAGCTTGTGCCTGGCTCTCTGCCTCACTCATCTCTGTCTTCAACCTCGTTTTTCCCCGCTTTTCTTTCTCACTGCTCACAACCCGCTGTTCCTCAGATACTTATGTCGAATTCCGTCCTTCAACGGTGCTCCCAGGATCGAAGATTGCGTTATATGTTAGCCATAGAAGACTGCGCTATATATTCCCCATGGCCAACGTCATTTGCGGATTGAATTTAACGACGTGTTATAGGATAATATCGGTGATGCTACGTGGGGTGTAGCATCTACATACAGTTGTAAAATGGGGATGCAAACTGAAGATATATTGACAGCACTTATGGTGGCAGCAGGGTAGTCGACAGAACTCTCGTGCATTCTTTTCTGTGAATGGACCCACTGTAAAATCCTGCTTGACTTTGAAAAAAGCTAAATAGGATATTTGGGTGTACTAAATTTTAGAGTGAAGCATATAATATATTATTGTAACGAGGATTTTTAATTAGTGATTAGTTTAAGAAGGGGAACTTTGTTAAGTTTCATAAAGTTGGTCGCAAGAAGGATGTGGATAAGATTAAATCTACTGGGGAGTTGTTGATGGAATCGAGCTCTGTTAAGATCTTGGACGCCCACTTTGCCCAACCTTCCCCATGATTATTCTTTCTTGGAATGCAAGGGGGCTGAATAGCTCCTCCCGTTAAAAAGTTATTCAGGATTTGATTGGGGTATATTTTTCAGACATTTTTTGTGTGCAGGAGACTAAGCTTTAGGTGGACTGCATGCTTCAGTATGCTCCTCGTATTTGGTTTTCTGGGCAGTGTCAGTGTATTGGCTCTAGAGGAAATTCTGGAGGTTTGACACTTTTTTGGGATCCTCGTAAGGTTGTTCCTCGCTGGTGGATTTCTAGCCACTCCTCTATCTCAATGGTGGCCTCAGTTTTGGACTCTGGTGAGACTATTTTGGTTAGCAATGTGTATGTTTCGGTTGACATCCGTGGTAAAAGCCAGCTATGGGCCCATATCATGTTTGTTAGATCTTGTGCTCCTTATTTGCCGTGGATCTTAGCTGGTGATTTCAATTCTATCTTGTGCCTAGAAGAGAAAAGAGGTGGATTGTCGAGATTGGGTCCTGCTTCAGATTTGTTCCGAGCTAGTGTGGCTTCTCTTGCTCTTGTTGATGTCAAACCTTCTAATGGCTTATTTACTTGGAATAATAGGCGGAGTGGGTCGGAGGCGATTTCTGAGCGGTTAGACAGGTTTTTTGTTTCTAGTTTTTGGGTTGGGGGCAGTGTGGTTATTTGCTCTGAGATTCTTGATTGGTGTGGCTCTGATCATTGGCCAATTAAGTTTTCAGCTTCTCCTTTCCCTAATCCTAAGAATCCTCCTTTCAAATTTAAGCTTATGTGGCTTCGTGACTCTTCTTTGTATAATCTTGTTGCTCAGTGGTGGCGGGATGGAGCCCCTACGTATGGTACTACTATGTATTCTTTTGTTAAGAAGTTGCAATGTGTTAAATTTCATCTTAAGAGATGGAATAGGCTATGTTTTGGCAATTTTCGTGCTAAGAAAAGGGAAGCGTAGGAGCGTCTTTCTGTCATTACTCGCCAGATTAGGGATCTTGGTTTTTCAGAAGCTCTTGGGCATGCTGAGTCCCAAGCTCTTAACTCTGTGGAAGAGTGGGAGCTTCGTGAGGAGATTTTCTGGAAACAAAAGGCTCGGATTGACTGGCTTCAAGGGGGCGACAGGAATATTGCTTTCTTTCATCACTCTGTGCAGGCACATCGGAATAAGTGTTATCTCTTCTCTCGTTAACTCTGAAGGATTAGTTTTATCCTCGCAACAGGCTTTATCTAGAGAAGCTCACCTGTTCTTCTCTACTTTGTTTACTGAGGACTCGCTTCCTGCTGAGGTTGAGGAGAATAAGATTCTTGCTTGTATTCCTTCTTTGATCTCTGATGAGAGGAATGTTTCTCTCATGCGCCCGATTACTCTATCTGAAGTGGAAGAGGTTGTGTTTGGGATGAATAAGGGGAAGGCGCCGGGCCCTGATGGATTCCCAGTTGAATTTTTCTAAGAGTTTTGGGAAATTGTGAAGCTGGATTTGTTGGAGGTTGTCTGTGAATCTTTTCATAACAAGCAGATGCTTCGGGCCCTAAATGCTACTTTTTTAGTCCTCATTCCTAAGAAGGAGGGTGCTGATAGGTTTGAGCTTTTTTGACCTATTGCACTCTGCAATGTGGTGTATAAGATTATTACGAAGTTGATTGTTGAGCAGCTTAAATCTTGTTTTCCTGTAGTTATTTATGAAGAGCAAGGAGGTTTTGTGGCTGGTCGTCAAATTTTGGATGGGGTGGTGATTGCCTCTGAGGTTATTCATTTCATGGCGATATCCAAGGTTAAGTCTATGTTCATCAAGCTGGATATGGCAAAAGCGTATGATAGAGTTAAATGGAGTTTCCTTCAGAAGATTTTGTTAGCCTTTGGATTTTCTTCTAAGTGAGTGAGTTGGACTATGAGTTGTGTGACTTCCTCCTCCTTTTCTGTCATTGTGAATGGTGAACCTTCAGAGCTGTTTGGTGCTACCAGGGGCCTTCATCAGGGGGACCCACTCTCTCCTTATTTGTTTATTATTATGGCTGAAGGGTTGGGTCGCTTTCTCAAAACTCAGGTCTCTCTTGGTGTGATTCATGGTTGGCATTGGGGGTTGGGTCTGCCTACTCTGTCTCACCTTCAGTTTGTGGATGACACCTCTATTATGGGGTTGGCTCGTCTTCATGAAGTTGATTCCATTAGGCAAGCTTTGGACATCTATCTCGCTGCTTTAGGTCAGAAAGTCAATGAACAGAAGTCTTCTATTTTTTTCTTCAATACTCCTTTGGCCATCCAGAGGAGGATTGTTGCTATTTTGAGGTTTCAAATTAGATCTCTTCCCTTTGTCTATCTGGGGATTCCTCTTGCTGTTGGTCGTCAACCCAGATCCTCTTGGCAAGTATTGCTTGATAAGTTGAGGAAGAAGGTAACTCTTTGGACTCATCAGTGGTTGTCTACTGCTGCTAGAGTTACCCTCCTTCAGTCTATTATCCAGACTCTTCCCATCTACAGATGTTTTGTTCAATCGGCCCCTATGTATTTCCTTCGAGAATTTGATGCTCTCTCTCAGCAATTCCTTTGGAGTGGCAACTTGATGACTTCTAAGTGGAGCCTTGTTAAATGGGATTCTGTGTGCAGACCTAAGCAGGAGGGTGGTCTTGGTTTACACTCTTCTATTTTGAATGGGCAAGTTCTTGCAGTGAAGCTTTACTGGCGTTGGTGTACTAATCAACATCACCTATGGGCCCGTGTTCTTAACTATAAGTATATTCATGGTGTTGCTCCTCATGAGGTTCCTCGCTATCCTCTAGAGGGAAGGGGTTCTATGATTTGGTCTACTTTGAAAGTGGGAGCCCAATTAATTAAGCGTGCACTTTTTTGGATCTATCATTCGGGATCACAGGCTCTTTTTTGGTGGGACTCTTGGTCACCCACCTATTCTTTCTGCTTTTCCTCATCTTTAGCCCCTCTGTGATGTGTTTACTGCTACTGGTTGGGACACTGTTGAGCATTGTGGCTCTGTTGTTTCTTTCCGCTGGAAGCACCTTTCTGAGTGGCCTCCTGGGGGCTCTGAGGAGGATAGGCGGGAGCTTGCTCAACTTTTGGCTTCCCGGGCTTGTAATTCGTTGAGGGGACCTGATATTTTAGCTTGGAATGGTTCTGATATGTCTGGGAAGTACTCTGTGTCTACTAGCTATAAGCAATTGGGTCGACAGTTGTTTGGGGATATTTAGGTCCCTTGGTGGAAGTATGTTTGGCATAAGTTGTCTTGGCCCAAGTGCAATTTCTTCATGTGGTTGGTGGCTCAAAACCGGTGTCTTACTTGGGATAATTTATGCAAGCGGGGTTTCCAGGGTCCCTCTTTTGTGTGTTGTGTCGTGAGGCTGAGGAGTGTGCTTCTCATCTCTTCTTCCAATGTTCCTATGCTTGGGAGATTTGGCATTTTTGGTGGCGGGTGTGGAATATGCCCTGTAGGCATGTTTCTTCTTTGGCTGAGTTTGTGGATCGGGGGAGTAGGGCCCCTGTTTCTACTTCCTTTCTTCAAGCTGCTTGGGCGATTGGCCCTTCCTTCATCATTTGGAATCTTTGGTTGGAGAGGAATCGTCGGATTTTTTCAGGATATGATGATGGGGGCCCCTCGCTTGTGGTGGAAAATTTTGCATTCTTTGGGAGAAACGATCGCGGCTAAGTGTGATCTGTCTTCTTCGATTGCTCCTTCTGATGTTGGCTGTTTCAACCGCCTTCATCTGCCTCCTTCACATCAGCAGCTTATGCGCAACAGGTGTAGGCATCCTACTCCGAAGGTGAATAGGGAGGGAAGATGGTCTCCTCCTCCTCAAGGCATCCTTAAAATTAACATATGGCTCTTCTCGTGGAAACCCTGGTCATGCTGGAATTGGTGGTGTTGGTCGGGATAGTTCGGGAGATGTTCAATTTATTTTCTCTATTTATAAGGGTCTTCATACTAATAATCTTATGGAGGCTCAGGCAATTTTACTGGATGTGGAGCATGGCAGTAAGTTGGGGTGGAGCAGGATTATATGTGAGTCTGATTCTCAGGTTGTGGTGAATTGCTGAACAGGCGGAGGTTAGAGGATGTTAGTTGGCACCTGGCTTTGATTATTGAACAAATTCTCAATCTTTGTGTTTCTCTTGAGTTTGTTACTTTCACTCATATTCCTCGGAGTGGAATGGTGTTGCTGATTGTTTGGCTAAATGGGCTTCCGATCATATTCATGATTGGAATTTGGTTGATTGGGGTCAATTACCCCCTGATTTGTCTCAATAGTTGGATCATTTGGTGGAGCTTGATAAGGCTATGTAATGATTTGGCTTTGTAATTTTCTCTTGTTTTAATAAATTTTTACCCTCTTTTATGTTAAAATTAGTGATTAGTGGTTATATCTATGTTATAACTTTTTCTTCTAAAATTGTATCTTTATTTTTAACAAGTAAATAGGCAAACTGTTTAATTAAAATGATTTTAAAATAATTATTAATATTCTCATTCACTAAGTTTTATCTCTTATATCAGCTTCATATTGTTCAGTTTTTTTAAATTATTATGATTGTATAATTTTTTAATTTATTAGCTGATAGACTACATATATTGTGAGATTTGAACCTAAAATAAGTCTCACGTCTAATGTTGAGTGATTGGAAAAAATAAGTTTCAGTTGTCGTTTAATGGTAAATCAACTACCATTTAATGGTAAAAGCCTCCAAAATATCACTTATCATGTAAAAGCTAGATAAATATTCCTTTTCCAACTGGATGGAAACATTCTATTTCCATTTGCAATGTTTTTTGCCAATTTGATTACAATTTTCCTTTTTCATGTAGATTGCTTTTTGTTTTAAATGCAAATATTTCAAAATAAGATAATACTTAATTTATTTAATGAAAAAATCTATATTTGTCTAAGTTTATTTCAATCCATTATTTAGCACTTTTTATTAATCTTTTAATTCAGCCACATGCAACTGAAATTTGCAACACATGACATCCATACACACCCATGCACAAACACTACTCTCTAACATATTAGCATACATATAGTTTTCTATCGCGTAAACCTTGAACTTCCTTTAGGTAATAGTGCTAGTTAATATACACATGTGATAGTCATCTATTCTTAGATATGTATTCATTTAGACAACTTAAGTGCAAATATAGTGTTCTATAAAAATGTCCAGACTTTATACAATTTTATTTATTTATTTCTAACAAAAAAAATATAATTATGACAATAGATTATTTAGTATAATAACCAATTTATTTTGTAAAATTAACATATGTTTAATGCAACATAGTAATTGTTTGAAACAACTATATTTAGCAATTGTGTAAGTTGATTATTGTCAATATTTGTAAGAGATAATAAAACATTAATGTTACTTAATCTCAAACTATCAAGGTCTTAAATAATGACCTAGTCAAATAAGAAAAACAAATCATATTAGTAAGAACTTTAGATTCAATTGTGTATATTTGTTTACATCAATATGTTTCAAATCGCAATTAGTGATCCATCATCAAGATGATCCAAAATGTGTTGATCTATACAAAATTATACACAATTAAATCTAAAAGAACTTATTGTTATCTTCATAGACTATGGAAAACTCATTACTACACAACAAAACATGTTAAAGTATGCCTTTTACCATTATTGAGGAAGGGTGAATGTCAATAGTTGGTGATGAAGAAGGAAAAGAAAGTGTGTTGGTCTAATGGAGATGCATTTGACAATCTCTTACTTTACGATGACATACTCACATTGTCTTTCTTCACAATCTACTTGTCCCCATGTCACTCATCTCAAAATGCTAGACAATAGAAAACAATAATCATAGCTTTGAAACCTAACAATTGCCAAAAGTAATAGCCATGGTAATATAATGACACATGTTTAAAAAGATATTCAACATTTTTCCCATCAATCTATTTGATCAATAATATTTTTTTAGGCTCCATTAGTTAACACTCAACAAAGTATTCAAAAAATTTAAGCTTTATTTTAATTGTGATGAAAAATTAAAAAGAGTTGCAAAATGAAACATTTTTCTTATTGCCTAGATGATGCATCATGTAGTGTGATTTGAAACGTTGACGAAGAGAAAGAAAATGCTCACACAATTTAAGCTAGAAACCTACAAGTTATCATTATGGACTATAGAAATTTCATGTCTTTAATTTAACATGAAATATTGTCAACCAATAGTGTTTCAATGATAAAATAATATAATTAATTAATTTGTTTATTTTATCATTGAAAGTGACCCTATAAGATGGGTCACGATAATAAAAAATGAGGGAATTACAAAAAAAATACCTAACATAAACATTGGACATAATAGAAACACAATTTTACTTTATTTTAATTACTAAAAAATTATTTCATAATTATTTTGTTTTCCTTTATAATTATTTTATTTTTTAGCTATGATTATGGTGTTTATATCATCTTAGATGGTTCATGGTTTTTGGATAAGTTGGCTCTCTTCCTAAAAGAATGAGAAGTGGGTTTCAATCTTGAGAAAGAAAGTAACAATAGGGTTCTTGTGCTTACCACTAGGATATTAAGAGGATGAGTTATTGAAGGATATTTTTAACACTATCAATCGAATCATCACTATTGATTCAATGACTAAATCTAGGAAACATTTGGTGTTTTCCAAATTTTGTGCATATGCTAAGATGGATTTGGTACTTCCATCTACTATATTTTTGTCTTCTAAATTTGAAAAATAGATGTAGGAGAATTTCTAGGAATATTCCTAGTAATCATGCACAGAAAATATGACAAGGCCAACCACTTTTTTGTTTGTTGTCTCAACAATACATGGAGACAATACTCCTAGAAGGAAAAAATACAAATCCCCTTGCTCAACCTTTCGAGTTTGTGCCCATGGTGAGTGGTGTTGTGGATGGTGGTTATTCTTTGGATGTCCCTAACAATAATTATCCCTTGTGCTCAGTTCCTCTTGAATCTATGGGAGGGGTTCAAAGATGGCTAATTGGGTGTAGAATTTAGTTGATATGGATATGACTGGTACTCACTATTTTCACTTTCCAAATACAAGGAAAAAATGAACATGCTTATGAATGAGAGGTCTCAATATATAAGAGCCACAATAAAAAGGGAATTTTTTCAATGATGAATCAAACATTTATGATTCTATTGTTAGGGTTGGTGGCCATATTTAAATCTCTTTGGAGTGATTTTGCTTCAAATTGCCATGATTTAGCGTGTTTCTTGTTTATATCCATAGGCCTCTAGTTAGTATTTTTGTTCCTAATGAAAAATTTTATGGGTGTTGATGTGTGCTTTTAACATTAAGGCTAATTGATCTTTTATGTGGTCATTTATATGGGTGCTAGCATTTATTGCTATATTTTTTTTTATGACCAGTGTAAAACATTTAGAACCCTTTCAAAAACCTCTTTTTACCCTCTATAAAAATAAAAACAAAGAATATTTTTTGTTATTTAATTGAATTAAATATTAAAGAGATAAAAGAATGGTCTACATGTCATGTTTGAATAAATTCAAGAGCAATTTTATTATTATTTTGAAGCAACTTCCAAGTTCATTATCTTTTGAACTTAATTTAATGCATTTAACACACAAAAAACCAATTTACTATAATTTATGTGCTAATTCCGAGATTTTATCTTTTTCTCTCTCAATATTTCCCATTCTGGGCTTGTTTGAATTAGAAAAGGGTTTCTTCAGCGTATGTAGGACTTGTCTTCACTTGCTGCATTTACTACTACACTCTCCACAGTCAAATGGGGGATGAAACTTATCATTCGGGAAAGAAATGGGTGATGGAAAACTCAATTTTAATTGTATTTGAGCTTTGTTCTTGGTTTCCTATGCTCTCAGGTTTCCCTGTGTAAGCTTTCTTAATCCCATGGTTGAATTATGTAATTTTAACTTCTGCCCATGACATTTTTTATCATTTTATTTCTTGCTAGCTGCTATGGGAAACCAAAAGAATGGTTGCTTTTAACTACATATGGTAGAGAAGAATATTGGGTTTAGTGAAGCCAAAATTATCAAGTTACTCTCGTAGATTCGAAATGGTTTCTTGAACTTTGTAATGACTTCTAATTGGCATGTGTTCGCTAATTTAGAAGTCTATTTGAATGGATTTTTCCAATTATTGGAGTTGAGACTATTTTATAAATATAGATGCTGGTTGAATATGTAATTCAATTGAGAATTAATAAAAGAGATAATCCCTGAAAGTGGACATAGCCATCTTTGGGCGAACCATTATAAATATCATGTTCTTGTTCTATGTTATTTTTAATCTTTTATTTTTTGTTCCTTTTCTATAATTTCTTTTCATTTTCTTTTGCAATTATAATCAACAATTGGTAGATTAGAGCTTGGTGGAGAAACTTGGTGCTGGAAATTGGTGAAGAATTTTCGGAGCCACGGAAGATGTAGACAAATGGAAGATTAAAAAATTTGTAGGTCAGAACTTTGGTCTGTGGAAGGTGTAGATGGAGTTGTTGCTCATCAAGCAAGATCTCTCAAATGCATTGGCTGGAAAAGCCAAAGGGAAAGGTTCTTTATCAGATAAAGATTGGGAGAAATTGGACAAAAAGGCAAGAGCTACCATTTCCTTTCATTGTCTAGTAATGTTTTGGTTAATATCTCAACTGAGAAGACAACACAGGAGTTGTGGGAGAAACTCTCTTCAATGTATGAGATGGCATCGACTTCGAATAAGGTATTCATTATGAAAAAGCTTTATAATTTGAAAATGCAAGGAGGGATTATGTCTAATCATTTAAATGAATTTAATACATTAGTCACCCAGTTGATTTCTTTGGGCATTAATTTGGATGATGAGATCAAAGCAATTTTATTACTGTGTTCTTTACCAAGTAGCTGGGAAGGTGTGGTGATGGCAGTGAGCACTTCGGTGGTTGCCAAAAGCAAATTGAAATTTGTTGATGTTGCAGCCACTCTTCTGAGTGAAGACATGTAGAGAAAAAATCAAGAACCCTCATCTGGTGAGGCATTAATCACTATAAGTACTGGTAATAGGGATAGAAGTGTACAAAAATAGGCAAAAATAATAATAATGGAAGAAGGTCAAAATCTATACATAGATCGAAGTCCAGAGGAAGGAATGGTGCCTGTTGGTTTTGTGGAAAACTGGGCCACACAAAGAAAAATTGTTGGAATTATAAAAAAGCATAGAGCAAAGTCAGTAGTAATGAAGCAAACACTGTAGCTAAAAAAGATGATTGTGTTTTGGTCTTGGCTATTGGAGACACGACTGACGATTCATGGGTCCTTGATTCCAGTGCTTCTTTCCATGCTACTTCATACTAGAAAGCTTTTAAAATTTTCAAAGAATGTCCATTCAGTAAGGTTCTTCTTGGTGACAATAAGGAATGAAAATTTGTTGGTAAGGGTGATATAATTTTGAATTTGAAAAATGGAAATCAATGAATTTTGAAGAATGTTAGATATGTTCCTTTGTTGAAAAGAAATTTAATTTCTGTCAACCAGCTTATTGCTTCTGGGTGTAATGTTAAATTTTCTTTAGACAATTGGAAAGTAACTAAGGGAGTTTTAGTGCTTGCAAAGGGAAAGAAGTTGCGTATCTTTACATTTTAGAATGCCATGGTGAAGTGGGAGTTGCCATGACAATTATGGACAATAATTCAAAAATTTGGCATAATAGGCTCAAGCACATGAGCAAGAAATGGCTTGAAGTTATGCTTCAACGAGATCAACTTCCCAGCTTAAAATCGGTGGATTTGGAGTTATGCGAGCATTTCCTTTGTGGCAAACAAAGTCGGGCCAACTTCTTGAGGACAAGCCATGATCAGAAAACCACTCCTTTGGAACTTGTGCACTTAGACATTTTCGGTCCCACTGAGGTAAACTCTTTTGGAGGTGCAAATTACTTTGTTACTTTCCTTGATGATTACACTCACAAAGTTTGGATTTACATGTTAAATAGAAAATCAAAAGTTTTTTCAAATTTTAAAACTTTTAAGGCTCTTGTTGAAAACCAGATAGGGCATAAAATTAAATGTCTTAAAACTGATAATGGGGGAGAAGTTTTCTCCTCGGAGTTTGACAATTTTTGTGTAGACAACAACATTCATAGAATAAAGATGGTCCCATTCACCCCTCAAGAAAATGGTGTAGCTGAGAGGTTGAATTAGACAATTCTTGAGAGAGCTCGTTGTATGCTCTCCAATGCTAGTTTGGGAAAAGAGTTTTGGGCAGAGGCATGTAATACTACTATGTATTTAATCAACCATGCTCCTTCATCTCATTTATATTTTGATATTCTAGAGGAGAGATGGCTTGGGAAAAGAATTGCATATCACCATTTGCGGGTGTTTGGTTGTGAAGCATTTGTGCATATTCCCAAGGAGCAGCGAACAAAGCTTGATTTCAAATCAAAGAGGTGTATTTTTCTCGGCTATGGAGAAGATCAATTTGGTCTCAATTTGTGGGATCCCATCACCAAAAATATTGTTCGCAATCGGGATGTAGTGTTTAATGAGAAAAAAATCTAAGTTTACAGTCTTAAGACACATTTTCAAATGAATATTTTGATGTTGATTTATTTGATAATGGTCATGTCAAGAAAAATTTTGTTTCTTTTTCCCAGCCTTAATAATTTCTACAAGCTCTCTGCCTTCAACTATTGGTTCCCATGTTTATACTATTACACAACCTTCTTGTGTTAAAACACAACCCTTGGCATTTTCATCACTGCCATCAACATTATTTGAGCAACCTTCTCATGTTAATACACACCCATCACAAGTTCAAACACAACCTCTAGAACATGATACACAACCTTCAAAAGTTAGAGTGTAGCCTATACAAGGCAATACGCCTCCCTTAACTAATTTGCAACCTCCTTTAATTAGCTCGCAACCTCTCAATGTGAATATGATGCCTTCATTCACTAGTTTGCTGCCTCCATTTAATCACATGCCTTCATCTGTATTTCCAGCACAACATGTCTTTTGTCCATCACAGCCTTTACCAGTTAATATGCAACCTTCAATTGGTGTGCGACCTCTCCCAGCTCTTGGACAGGCTTGGGGCAATTTATTGTCGTAGGCATTTGACATATAGAGTGAACATGTTGGAGTTAATTTACAAACTAATTTTCAGAATTTAAATGAATGGAATTTGGAGTCCAGAAAGAGTATGAGTTCATTGCCACAGGGAGATATAGAGAGGCAGAATAATGAAGAAAATATAGAAAAATAGGGTAATTTGCAGCCAAAAATGGGTCCTCAATTAAGGAGATCTACCCGAAAGAGAAAGCAACCAACAAAATTTGATGATTATGAGTTATTGTTATCTGATGAGGCAGAACCTATAACCTTTAAACAAGCTTGCAAAGATGCAAATTCAATAAAATGGATGGAGGAAATGAATGAAGAAATGGAGTCTTTGTGTGCAAATGAGGCTTAGGATTTGGTTCCTCTTCTGCTAAATTAGAAACCACTGAAGAATAAATGGGTATATCGTGTGAAAGAGGAAGATGGAGGTCATAAACGTTATAAGGCCAGATTAGTTGTGAAGGGTTTTGCTCAAGAAAAAGGCATTGATTTTGATGAGATGTTTTCACTAGTTGTGAAAATGAACTTGAGCAATTAGATGTCAAAGCAGCTTTTCTTCATGGAGATATTGAAAAGAAATTATACATGGAGTGGCCTGAAGATTTTAGATAGTAGGATCAAAAATATTTATATTGCAGATTGAAGCGGAGTTTGTATGGGCTCAAGCAAGCCCTGAGGCAATGGTATCTCAAGTTTGATAGCTTCACGACTCAACATTTCACTCATTGTGAATCAAACCCATGTGTATATTACATAAAGCTTGCTAATAGTGAGTTTGTTATTCTTTTACTTTATGTTTGTGAGTTGAAGCAACATTTATTTCAACTATTTGTCATGAAGGATTTAGGGGAAGTAAAGAGGATTCCTAGGATGAATATAAACAGGGATAGAAATAAGAGAGAAATTAGATTATCTCAAGAAAAATATATTCTTAAAATCTTAGATAGATTCAATATGAAGAATGTCAAATCCGTTAGTACTCCTTTGGCTGATCATTTTCAGTTATCCTCAGCTATATGTCCTAAAATAGAAGAGGATCAAGAACACATGAAGAGTGTTCCATATTCATCAGTAGTTGGTAGACTCACGTATGCCATGACTTGTACTCGTCTAGATATTGCTCATGCAATGTGAATTGTGAGCAGATTTATGAGTAATCTGGGTAAACCACATTGGCAGGAAGTACAGTGGTTCTTCAGGTATTTGAAAGGTACTTCTGATCATTTTTAAGTTTTTGTGGTAAGGACACTCACCTACAAGGTTATGTTGATTTGGATATGGCTGGAGATCTGGATAAACGGTGTTCTACTACCCATTATGTGTTTACTTTTGTTGGGGCAGCAATAAGTTGAGTTTCTCGGTTGCAACAGGTGGTTGCACTTTCTTCTATAGAGGCAAAATATATTGCTCTAACCGAAGGAGCAAAGGAAATGATATGGTTGCAGTGGTTGTTAAGTGAGTTATGGTGTAAGCAATCAATTGTTAAGTTGTTTTGTGATAGCAATAGTGCTATTCACTTGGCCAAGAATTTCACCTTTCATAATTAGACAAAACATATAGAGCTGCAATATCATTTTATTCACCATGTTATTGAAGAGGGTAAGTTGCAGGTGGAGAAAATTGACATGAAGTTGAATCCAGCTGATATGTTAATGAAGGTAGTACTAGGGAGAAGTTCGAATTCTATAGAGCTTATCTTGACCTTGTCCAACTCTAACAATAAACCTGCAATGGAAGGATATCTTTGAGTAGCTATTTGGAATTCAAGTGGGGGATTTTTTGGGTTCAATGAAGCCCAAATTAGCAAGTTACTCTCACAAATTCAAAAGGGTTGTCTTCTTTGTAATGACTTCTAATTGGCATGTGTTCGCTAATTTAGATTCTAAGTTGTCTATTTCGATGGATTTTTCCAATTATTGGAGTTGAGATTGTTTTATAAATATAGCTATTGGTTGAATATGTAATTCAATTGAGAATTAATAAAAGAGATAACCCCTGAAAGTGGATGTAGCCATCTTTGGGTGAACCACTATAAATATCGTGTTCTTGTTCTGTATTATTTTTTATCTTTTAATTTTTGTTCCTTTTTTGCAATTTCTTCTCATTTGCTTCTACAATTATAATCAACAAAGAAAACACATTTTACATGGACAAGAGGTTGTACAAACTAATATAATTTTCCAGAATCCACCTTTGAAGATGAAATCAGTGTTAAAATCAAACAAGCAACCTCATGCTCACAGTTGTTCTTCTCTCATCAAGAGTAAGAAGAACACTCCCCTTTTTCTCTACAAAAGTACGAGTTTTGAGAGGGACGAATTCATCTAATGCATCTACATGGTGACAGATGTAGGAGGAAATTATGTATATGGTAAAGGCAATAGAGGAATCCTTTGCTGCGACCACTCTCACTATTGGATAGACGTTTGCTATTTGAGAGGGGACGTGAGGACCCATTTTCAAAACGCCTCCATTTCTCTTTACACCCATCATAAATCAACTCAGGGAAAAAATTAGGCCATATCCACCCAAATGGGAGAAGAGCATCATGAAGAGCATTGATGAAATCACCCTCAAAATAGAGGATGAGAGGGAGGAAGCCTACCACGTCCAGTATGGCATCCCTGCCATAGTATTCTCCATAGGAGGATACATGGGCAACGTTTACCATGAGTTCAATGACGGGTTGCTGCCTTTGTACATAACATCCCAGCATCTAACTAGAGATGGTAAATATTTTTTGAGTCTTAAACTCGTGTGATGTTATGGTGGGAGTTGATGGTGCTTCCTTGACACACTTTTTGTTCATGAAACCTGGTGTTGTCTTTATACAGATTGTTCCTTTGGGTACTAGTTGGGATTTTGCTACCTATATTGGAGATCCTACCTCCAAAGTTTGGATTAAAATATCTTGAGTACAAAATCCTTCCAGAAGAGAGCTCTTTGTTTGTAAAGTATGCAAGAATGGATCCAATTCTGAGAGATCCAAAGTCCATTAACAGGGAGGGATAGGGTGAGATAAAAGGGTGTATCTCAATGGTTAGAATGTCAAACTTTCTTTGAAACGGTTCAAAAAGACCCTTCTCACAGCCTCTTCCTATGCGCATGTCAGTAGACATTGAAATTTGGCTTCACTTAAAAGATGTAGCTTGAATTTGTATTTGTAAACCTTAAAGCATAATTGAGTCATTGGCATTTTATATATGAATTCAATGTGAATGAGAAAGATATCATTCAACAATTTTAACAATATAGAAAAAAGTGCTAATATTAATAGATAATATAGTTAATTTAAAAATATATATTTATAGATAGTATAGTTAATTTTTTTTAAAAAAATCTCTATATATTTTCTCATTTTTCTAATAAAACAAAGAATAAACATATAATTGATTGTTTAAATCATAGTTTACTTTTATTAGATATCCTTAGAAATCATTAGTATTGTTTTAATTGTTTAATTTAAAAAATATATTTCTTTAAAATTAATGTAATTATATATTTTTAAATTTTTAATAAATGATTATAATCAGCCATAACATAAGCTCCTTATGACACCAACCGTAACACTACACTTAGTAAAACACTAGACATATTCATCAATAAATGAAATTGCATGATATATATCATTAGAAATCATTAGTATTGTTTTAATTATGTAATTTTTTAAAAAATATTTCTTTAAAATTAATATAATTATATATTTTTAAATTATTAATAAATGATTATAATCAACCGTAACAAAAGCTCCTTATGACACCAACCGTAACACTAAAATTTGTCACAACACTACACTTTGTCAAACACTAGATACATTCATCAATAAATGAAATTACATGATTGTCTGAAATCCTTCGAAAAGGGAAGGGAAGAGGACTCTAAACTATATTTCTCATCTCTAAATTCTCATCTTATGGATCATCAATCAATAAATTATGACATATCGACTGATTGTCCTGAGTCATTGGGGAAGGGAAGGAAGACTCTAAACTATATTTCTCATCCCTAAAATTCTCAAATTATGGCATACAATCTGAAATATTGATAAACACCTAGTTAACTATATGTTTCAAATATCTTAAATCCTCATCTTGATAACCATAATCTGAAACATGCATAACAAAACTAACACCCAGTAAGGTTTGATATACAATATGTTAGTGAATAAACAATATATTACCTTCTAATTAGGCCCTACTACATCTAAATTATTTCTTATTGCATTTCTCTCAGATTACTCAGCTTCTCAATTGAAGTCAGTTAACCAAAAACTATTCATAACACATTGATGTGAGCCAAGCTCAACTCCTTAATTTAAAAGAGACTATAGTTGCCCAAATTTCCTGTCAAAAACGTTATATGGAATGATGTACACAGACTTCGCACTCGATGGACTGCTTTAGGAGCTCTGTGGATCGAATCTATACATTACATGTTTGGAAATTTTCCCAACCTTACTGAACCTAGATTCCCACCTTCAAATGTCGATCGATACAATACTACCGCCTTGCTTAAGTCGTCTTATTGCAAGGTTGCAGTGTATACCGCTCTACCGCAGCCATATTATCCACCTCACGCAGTATTGTGGTGTACAATTTTCTTCCAATGCTTACCACTCTATTGCCTTCCTCAAGACTTCTTGTTGCAGGGTTGCGTTGTATACCACTCTACTGCATATTTTTCTCACCCTCCTAGCAATATAGTGGTGTATGCTTTATCTTCTTGTTGTTTACCACCTTACCACACTCTTTTGAATCACCTTATGCAGGATGGCGGTAGGTACCGCATTACTGCATTGCCATATAATTATCTCTACAAGGTGGTAGTGAGTACTACTTTACCACACAAGCTATATAATCTCTTGGTGGTATGGTGGTAAAGGTTTATTTCTTAACTTAGAAGCCACCATCACGCGTTTCCTTTATTTTGATGTTGCGGTACTACGGTAAAGGTGAAATTTGCTTTGTTTATGATTATCTGGAGGAATAAATGGGTATATACAAAGGAAATGTTGGTGAAATTATGGGTCTTGTCACACAAATTGTTGCATTTCATGTTAAATACAATGAAAATATGATGTTGAAGGATTAGGGTATAGTTTTGAGGGTATATGGTTGAAGGATTAGGTTGAGGTTCCAATGTATAGGGTAGAGGGTATACGGGTTGAGGGTTTAGGGTTTAAGGGTTGAGGGTTGAGGGATTAAGGGTTGAGGGTTGAGAATTGAGGGTTGAGGGTTTAATGTATAGGGTAGACTAGGGTAGACTAGGGTTTAAGGGTTTTGGGTTTAAGGGTTGAGGGTTTAAGGTTGAGGGTAGAGGATTGAGGGTATATATAGGGTTGAGGGTCCAATGTATAGGGTAGAGGGTATAGGGGTTGAGGGATTAGGGTTTAAGGGTAGAGGGTTTAACTAGGGCGTTGAGAGATTAAGGGTTGATGGTTTAGGGATTAGGGTAGAGAGTTTACTTGGGTTTAACTAGGGTTGAGGGTTCAGGGTAGACTAGGGTAGAGGCAGATTTATGGGTTTAGGGTTTAAGGGTTTAGGGTTTAGGGTTTATAGGGTTGAGTGTTCAAGGGTTTAAAGGTTGATGGTTTAGGGTTTAAGGGTTGAGGGTTTGGGGTTTAAGGTTTAGGTCAATTGAGTGTTTAAGGTTTTAATGGTTGATGTTTAGGGTACAGAGGGAGGGATGGATGGATTGAGAGATATGGAGGGAGAAGTGAGATAGAGAGAAGGAGAGAAGAGGAGGGAGGGACATGTTGGTATGTGGTGACCAATCATGCTATACTGTATAGCCCATGGTATACTATACACCCCAGCCCCCTGTCCTCATTGGGCTGGGCCAAGCCCCGAGCGGGGGTTCTGGGACACAACCCCCAAGAATTTTTTTTTTGCGTCGTCAGCGAAAAAGGAAAAATCTCTAAAAAAGAAAGAAATTTGACTTTGTAAAACCCTAATTTTGGAAGCTTCTAAAAGCTTGTTAAAGGGGGTTGGGATGGGGTTATAGTATGATGAAAAACATGATTATTAGCAAGATTGTAATAGGTTTTGCACTGGATAATAAAAGTATTGGATGGCTGCGGTTTGGTGGATGTAGCCCAGATTGGGTGAACCACGTTAAATTCTTTGTGTTATGATTTATTCTATGTATGTTTTAGTTTCTCTGTTTATTATTTAAATCTACATTTAATTGTTAGATATCTACCATCTCTAACCCTAACAGGACAGAGATATATGAGGATTGAGGATCCAATGTATAGGCATACAGGGTTGAGAATTGAGGGTAGATAGTTGAGGACCTATAGGGTTGATGGTTTAGGGTATTGGGTTGAGGGATTAGGGTTGAGGGTAGAGGGTAGAAACTAGTTTAACAAGGGTTCAAGGTTTAGGGTTTAAGGGTTTAGGGT
>VDFB02171107.1:58644-95228 GCA_007258455.2 Sequoia sempervirens | reverse complement strand
AGGATTAAAAAAAGAAAATCTGAATTTCATGAAATTTTGACCAAGTTAAGGTGGTCAGACATACAAGTTTTTATATTTTTTAAAAGTTGTAATAAAAAATTCATAATTAATTATTTACTTGAAAAAAAATTACAAAAAAAATATGCATCACATTGGGACATGAGTCCTCTACTATATCTAAAATCTTATTAAAAAATATTATCATTTTTTATGGTTAGTAATTTAATGCACACCTACTATTTTTCCCTGAAATTTAAGTAATACTGATTGAAATTTCAAATTTTCACCAAATAGACTTTTGTTTTAAAAAATAAACCTAGTAGTTTAGAAACTACATTCAATTTCCCCACAGATTCTATCTTCCTTACATGTTTTTGAAATAATATAGATAACTTATTCAAATTTTTACGTCAAGTTGCCTAACTCTGATTTTTCTTAATTTTCATTGCCACTTAAGGGCCTGTTTGGCATACCATGATCCTGCACATACCCTTATATATTAGTAATATATATATATATTTAAATATTTCTACATTAACAAAAATATTGAAATATTAAACATAATAATATAATATATTTTATATTAAATACATAATTCAGTAAGAGATTATCATAAATTGTATATATTATATATTACATTATAAAATATATTGTATATTATATACTAAATTATAAACTTTATTGCATTTTTAAATCATATATTATAAATTGTGTAACATTTTTGCAGCTCTATATAGAACATATCGGATATCGGATTCAAATCAGATATTTGATATTTCTGACACAAAATTAATGCCTAGGGATTAGGCTCGGGCTTGCTTTGGATTTTGGTTTAGACCCGCCAATCCTAAGAACTCAACACAAAAAACGTGTTTAACAACTTACCTTGCTTTTCCAGGCTTCATGCATATGGCTGACAACTATTTTTTACCCAAAATTGATGAAATGAAAAGGGTTTGTAAAGGAGTTTCTTAGCTTTCCACCAATATAAATTATACTTTAGTTTGAATCTAATAAATAATTAATATTCATTTTCTATTAGAATTGCGACTAAAGTCTTGATTGATAGCCTGATTGAAAAAAATTTATAACTTTTAATGGTATCACATTTTTGAATCCAAAACATGCGTCACATTCTATGCTTCGCATATATAAGATTAAAAAAAAATTGAATTTCATGAAGTTTTGACCAAGTTAAGGTGGTCAGACACGAGTTTTTATATTTTTTAAAAGTTGTAATTAAAAATTTATAATTAATTATTTACTTGGAAAAAAATATAAAAAAATATGCATCACATCCGGACATGAGTCCTCTACTTATATCTAAAATCTTATAAAAAAATATTATGATTTTATTATGGTTAGGGTGGTCAGACAAACACCTACTTATTTTTTCCCAGAAATTTAAGTACTATTGCATTGAAATTTCAATTTTTCACCAAATAGATTTTTTTTTTTAGAAAAATAAACCTAGTAGTTTAGAAACTACATTCAATTTACCATAGATTCTATTCTTACATATTTTTGAGATAATATAGATAACTTATTCAAATTTTTACGTGAAGTTTCATAACTCTGATTTTTCTAAATTTTCATTGCCACTTAAGGGCCTATTTTTTCCATGATGATCCTGCACATACCCGTACAACCAACAATATGATGCACACAAACACTGAATGAAGGCGTCTCAAGTAACCTGTCCCTTATTGATTCTGCAAAGAAAATTGTAAAGTAAATTTCGGATGAAGCACAACTAGACTCATGTGTGGAGCCCTCTCAAAAGCAAGAATTTAGCTGGTATTCCATAGCCTCAGAATCACAAAACATTGAAGATTCCTTATTTCTCTAATGGTGAAATCCTCTGAAACCCTTGTCTTAGGCACAAGTATCAAGAAGCCAAAATAAGATGTCAAATAATCAATTAGTGAGTTCGACTTCTTCCTAGCTTCTATTTATCTCTAAGAAAAAACATGACTTCCCAAGAATGCACAACTTTTGCCATTTAAATACATTTAAATGCATTTAAGTCACTTCAATAGTCTTTTATTTCACTTAATCAACTTGGGTGTACCTTTTATGACTTAAGTAATTTGATTTCATTTTTATAATATTTAAGTCATCACTTTATAATATTTTAAGTGGCTTTTAATTATTATAAATTCAAATTATAAATTTATAATATTAAATAACTTAACCACTAAAATATTAATATCTCCCTCAATTCTTAGTGTTTTGACGTGCCCGCAGAAGCTGGCAAACACTAAACTACAAAGGCCTGCACTGATCCCATTACTGAACTAAAGGGGTGGAAATGATAATATCCACCATTCTTTGCCATTGAGACCCCCTATCCAAACATGCTAGCCTACGAGAGTCCAATAAATAGGCTAACCATCATAAAACAAGATCACACTATAAAAGGGGACATTACATCTCCTTATATCTCTATCTCTATATTAGTCTATGTCACCATCTATATCTCTTTGTATCTCCCTCTCCCTCTTCCTCTATGTATCTCTATCTCTCCCTCTCTATCTCTTTGAGCTATCTCTCCCTATTACCCCATCTTCTTCTCTCTCCCTCTCTACGTGTTTCTCTCCCTCTCTACCCCCTCTTCTTTTTCTCCCTCTTCTACCTATCTCTCTTCTTCTCTCTGCTTCTCTCTCTTCATCCTCAACCTATCTCTCTCCCTCTCTCCCCCTCTTCTCTATCTCACCCTCCTCTACTTATCTCTCTCCCTTTCTCTCCCTCCCTCCCCCTATCTCTCTCCCTTTGTCTCCCTCCCTCACTCCCTCTATCTCTCCCCATCTCTCCCTCCCTATCCCCCTATATATATCTCACTACAACAAATCCTTGTGATTAGCTCTATTTTTTGCTTCATTTTTTGCTTCCACCCACTGTTTTAATGTATTTTTCTCCAATTTTTTTAAAAAGTTGGTGCTATTTATCGGGATGGCACTATTTTTGGTGTTTTTTATGCCAATCAAAACAAGCAAGTGAAAATTAATGCCTACATTAGCGTCAAGATTGGTGCCAAAATTTACGCTTGGAGTATTGCCCAAATTAACACCTAAACTAGTGCCCAGGTTAGCACCTATATTAGCACCCATATATTAGTGCCTGATGCAATGCCTAATTTAGTGCCCACTTTAGAGCCTATTTTTGCACCTAATTTAGTGTGTAATTGTTATGATCTAGTAGGGATTAAGGGGTTTAGAACAAAAAATCCTTCCCCAATATTCACTAGCCTTTAGTTGCTTGCCTACATTTCACTTGCATCAAAAGATCTACCGCCTTTTATTTTTCATTGTATTTAACATGAAATGCAACAATTTGTGTGACAAGATTCATATTGTCACTAGCATTCCCTTTGTTATATATAACCATTTATTCCTCTAGATAATCATAAACAAAGAAATTTTTTCCTTTACCACAATACTTTGTGCAGATTAAGGGTTGAGGGTTGACAGATTAAGGGTTGAGGGCAGTTTAATGTATAGGGTAGAGGGTGTAGGGGTTGAGGGTTGAGGGTTTAAGGTTGAGTATAGAGGATTGAGGGTATATGGTTCAAGGATTAGGGTTGAGGGTCCAATGTATAGGGTAGAGGGTATAGGGGTTGAGGGTAGAGGGTAGAGAGTTTAAGGGTTGAGGGATTAATGGTTGAGGGTTGAGGGATTAGGGTAAAGAGTTTACTTTGGTTTAAGGGTTTAAGGGTTGAGGGATTAGGGTCGAGGGTAGAGGGTATTGGGTTGAGGGTAGAGGGACGTAGAGGGTTTAATAGTTTAGGGTTTAGGGTTTAGGGTTGAGGGTATAGGGTTGAGGGATTAGGGTTGAGGGTAGAGGGTAGAAATTTTAAGGCTGATTTATGGTTTAAGGGTTTAGGGTAGATGGTTTAGGGTATAGCTAGGTTTGAGGGTATATGGTTGAAATATTAGGGTTGAGGTTCCAATGTAGAGGGTATAGGGTATAGGGGTTGAGGGTTTAGGGTTTAAGGGTTAAGGGTTGAGGGATTAAGGGTTGAGGGTTGAGAATTGAGGGTTGAGGGTTGAATGTATAGGGTAGAGGGTATAGAGTAGAGGGTTTAAGGGTTGAGGCTTGAGGGTTTAAGGTTGAGGGTAGAGGGTTGAGGGTATATGGTTGAGGGATTAGGGTTGAGGGTATATGGTTGAGGGATTAGGGTTGATGATCCAATGTATAGGGTAGAGGGTATAGGGGTTGAGGGATTAGGGTAGAGATTTTACTAATTAGGTTTAAGGGTTTAAGGGTTGAGGGATTAGGGTCGAGGGTAGAGGGTATTGGGTTGAGGGTACTAGAGGGATGTAGAGGGTTTAACAGTTTAGGGTTTAGGGTATTGGGTTGAGGGAATAGGGTTGAGGGATTAGAGTTGAGGGTAGAGGATAGAAGGTTTAAGGTTGGTTTAGGGTTTAAGGGTATAAGGGTTTAGGGTTGAGGGTTAAGGGTTGAGGGTAGAGGGTTTAGGGTACTATAGCTAGATTTGAGGGTATGTGGTTGAAGGATTAATTAGGGTTGAGGTTCCAATGGTAGAGGGTATAAGGGTTGAGGGTTGAGGTAAGGGTTGAGGGTTGATAATTGAGGGTTTAATGTATAGGGTAGAGGGTTTAAGGGTTGAGGCTTGAGGGTTTAAGGTTGAGGCTGGTAAAGGGTTGAGGGTATATGCATGATTGAGGCATTAGGGTTGAGGGTCCAATGCATAGGGTAGAGGGTATATGGGTTGAGGGTATATGGTTGAGGGATTAGGGTTGAGGGTCCAATGTATAGGGTAGAGGGTATAGGGTTTGAGGGATTATGGTTTAAATAGGGTTGAGGGTTGAGGGTTAATTAAGGGTTGAGGGATTAAGGGTTGAGGGTTGAGTGTACTTTAAGGGTTTAAGGGTTGAGGGTATAGGGTACTTGCAATATTAGGGATTGAGGGTTTAGGATTGAGTTTACTTTAAGGGTTTATTAAAGGTTGAGGGTATAGGGTACTTGAGGGATTAAGGTAGAGAGGGAGGGATGGATTAAGGGTTGAAGGTTGATAATTGGGGGTTGAGGGTGGTTTAATGTATAGGGTAGAGGGTGTAAGGGTTTATAGGGTTTAAGGGTTGAGGGTTGAGGGTTTAAGGTTGAGGGTCCAATGTATATAGGGTAGAGGGTATAGGGGTTGAGGGATTAGGATTTAAGGGTACTTGAGGGTTGAGGGTTGAGGGTAGAAAGTTGAGGATTTAAGGGTTGAGGGATTAAGGGTTGAGGGTTGAGGGATTAGGGTAGAAGGATTAGGGTAGAGAGTTTACTTGGGTTTAAGGGTTGAGGGATTAGGGTTAATGAGGGATTAGGGTCAAGGGTAGAGGGTATTGGGTTGAGGGTAGAGGATAGAGTGTTTAAGTACGGTTTATGGTTTAGGGTATTGGATTGAGGCCTTAACCATCAACCCTAAACCCTTAAACCCTAAACCTTGAACCCTTGTTAAACTAGTTTCTACCCTCTACCCTCAACCCTAATCCCTCAACCCAATACCCTAAACCATCAACCCTATAATTCCTCAACTATCTACCCTCAATTCTCAACCCTCTACGCCTATACATTGGATCCTCAATCCTCATTTATCTCTGTCCCTCCCTCCTCTTCTCTCCTTCTCTCTATCTCACTTCTCCCTCCATATCTCTCAATCCACCCATCCCTCCCTCTGTACCCTAAACATCAACCATTAAAACCTTAAACACTCAATCGGCCTAAACCCTAAACCCCAAACCATCAGCCCTTAAACCCTAAACCATCAACCTTTAAACCCTTGAACACTTAACCCTATAAACCCTAAACCCTCAACCCTTAAACCCTAAACCCATAAATCCACCTCTACCCTAGTCTACCCTCAACCCTCAACCCTAGTTAAACCCAAGTAAACTCTCTACCCTAATCCCTAAACCCTCAACCCTTAATCTCTCAACACCCTAGTTAAACCCTCAACTCTCAACCCTCAACCCTCAACCCTTAAACCCTAATCCCTCAACCCCTATACCCTCTACCCTATACATTGGACCCTCAACCCTATATATACCCTCAATCCTCTACCCTCAACCTTAAACCCTCAACCCTTAAACCCAAAACCCTTAAACCCTAGTCTACCCTAGTCTACCCTATACATTAAACCCTCAACCCTTAAACCCTAAACCCTCAACCTGTATATCCTCTACCCTATACATTGGAACCTCAACCTAATCCTTCAACCATATACCCTCAAACCTATACCCTAATCCTTCAACATAATATTTTCATTGTATTTAACATGAAATGCAACAATTTGTGTGACAAGACCTATAATGTCACCAACATTTCCTTTGTATATACCCATTTATTAGTCCAAATAATCATAAACAAAGCAAATTTCACCTTTACCGTAGTACCGCAACATCAAAATAAAGGCAACGCGTGATGGTGGCTTCTAAGTTAAGAAATAAACCTTTACCACCATACCACCAAGAGATTATATAGCTTGTGTGGTAAAGCAGTACTCACTACCACCTTGCAGAGATAATTATATGGCAATGCAGTAATGCGGTACCTACCACCATTCTGCATAAGGCGATTCAAAGGAGTGTGGTAAGGTGGTAAACAACAAGAAGATAAAGAATACACCACTATACCACTAGGAGGGTGAGCAAAATATGCAGTAGAGTGGTATACATCGCAACCCCGCAACAAGAAGTCTTGAGGAAGGCGATAGAGTGGTAAGCATTGGAAGAAAACTATACACCACAATACTGCGTGAGGTGGATAATATGGCTACGGTAGAGCGGTATACACTGCAACCCTACAATAAGATGACTTAAGCAAGGCGGTAGTATTGTATCAATCGACATTTGAAGGTGGGAATCTAGGTTTAGTAAGGTTGGGAAAATTTCCAAACGTGTAATGTACAGATTCGATCCACAGAGCTCCTAAAGCAGTCCATCGAGTGTGAAGTTCGTGTACATCATTCCATATAACATTTTTGATAGGAAATTTGGGCAACTTTAGTCTCTTTTAAATTAAGGAGTTGAGGTTGACTCACATCAATGTGTTATGAATAGTTTTTGGTTAACTGACTTAAATTGAGAAGCTAAGTAATCTAAGAGAAATGCGATAAGAAATAATTTAGATGTAGTAGGGCCTAATTAGAAGGTAATATATTGTTTATTCACTAACATATTGTATATCAAACCTTACTGGGTGTTAGTTTTGTTATGCATGTTTTAGATTATGGTTATCAAGATGAGGATTTAAGATATTTGAAACATATAGTTAACTAGGTGTTTATCAATATTTCAGATTGTATGCCATAATTTGAGAATTTTAGAGATGAGAAATATAGTTTAGAGTCTTCCTTCCCTTCCCCAAGGACTCAGGACAATCAGTCGTTATGTCATAATTTATTGATTGATAATCCATAAGATGAGAATTTAGAGATGAGAAATATAGTTTAGAGTCCTCTTCCCTTCCCTTTTTGAAGGATTTCAGACAATCATGTAATTTCATTTATTGATGAATGTATCTAGTGTTTGACAAAGTGTAGTGTTCTGACAAATTTTAGTGTTACGGTTGGTGTCATAAGGAGCTTTTGTTACGGTTGATTATAATCATTTATTAATAATTTAAAAATATATAATTATATTAATTTTAAAGAAATATTTTTTAAAAATTAAACAATTAAAACAATACTTAATGATTTCTAATGATATATATCATGTAATTTCATTTATTGATGAATATATCTAGTGTTTGACAAAGTGTAGTGTTACGGTTGGTGTCATAAGGAGCTTATGTTATGGTTGATTATAATCATTTATTAGAAATTTAAAAATATATAATTACATTAATTTTAAAGAAATTTATTTTTTAAATAAAACAATTAAAACAATACTAATGATTTTAATGATATCTAATAAAAGTAAACTATGATTTATAGAATCAATTATATATTTTTTAAATTAACTATATTATCTATTAATATTAGCACTTTTTTCTATATTGTTAAAATTGTTGAATGATATCTTTCTCATTCATCTTGCATCATTCACATTGAATTCATATATAAAACGCCTGTGACTCAATTATGCTTTAAGGTTTACAGGTACAAATTCAGGCTACATCTTTTAAGTGAAGCCAAATTTCAATGTCTACTGACATGCGCATAGGAAAAGGCTGTGAGAAGGGTCTTTCTGAACTGTTTCAAAGAAAGTTTGACATTCTGTCCATCGAGATACACCCTTTTGTCTCACCCCATCCCTCCCTATTAATGGACTCCGGATCTCTAAGAATTGGATCATTTCTTGCATACTTTACAAACAAAGAGCTCTCTTTTGGAAGGATTTTGTACTCAAGATTTTTTAATCCAAACTTGGCGGCAGGCTCTCCAAGATAGGTAGCAAAAGCCCAGCTAGTACCCAAAGGCATAGTCTGTATAAACACAACACCAGGTCTCATGAACAAAAAGTGTGTCACGGAAGCACCATCAACTCCCACCATAACATCACACAAGTTTAAGGCTCAAAAAATATTTACCATCTGTGGTTAGATGTTGGGATGTTATGTACGAAGGCAACAACCCGTCATTGAACTCATGGTAAACGTTGCCCATGTATCCTCCTATGGAGAATACTATGGCAGGGATGCCATGCTGGACATGGCAGGCTTCCTCCCTCTCATCCTCTATTTTGAGGGTGATTTCATCAATGCTCTTCATGATGCTCTTCTCCAATCTGCGTGGATATGGCCTGATTTTTTCCCTTAGCTGATTTATGATGGGTGTAAAGAGAAATGGAGGCATTTTGAGAATGGGTCCTCACGTCCCCTCTCAAATAGCAAATGTCTATCCAATAGTGAGAGTGGTTGTAGCAAAGGATTCCTCTATCGTCTTTACCAGATACATAATTTCCTCCTACATCTGTCACCATGTAGATGCATCAAATGAATCCGTCCCTCTCAAAACTTATACTTTTGTAGAGAAAAAGGGGAGTTTTGTTCTTACTCTTGATGAGAGAAGAACAGTTGTGAGCATGAGGTTGCTTGTTTGATTTTAACACTAATTTCATCTTCAAAGGAGGATTCTGGAAAATTATATTAGTTTGTACAACCTCTTGTCCATGTAAAATGTGTTTTCTTTGTTGATTACAATTGCAGAAGCAAATGAAAAGAAATTGCAGAAAAGGAACAGAAATTAAAAGATTAAAAATAACACAGAACAAGAACACGATATTTATAGTGGTTCGTTTAAAGATGGTTACGTCCACTTTCAGGGATTATCTCTTTTATTAAATCTTAATTAAATTACATATTCAACCAACAGCTATATTTATAAAATAGTCTCAACTCCAATAATTATAAAAATCCACCGAAATAGACAACTTTTAAATTAGCAAACACATGCCAATTAAAAGTCATTACAAAGAAGACAACCCTTTCAAATCTGTGAGAGTAACTTGCTAATTTGGGCTTCACTAAACCCAAAAAATCTCCCACTTGAAGTCCAAATAGTTGCTTAGAGATATCCCTCCACTGTAGGTTTATTGTCAAAGTTGGTCAAGGTCGAGAGAAGCTCTATAGAATTCAAGCTTCTCTCTGGGTACTACCTTCATTAACATATCAGCTGGATTCAACTTCATGTCAATTTTCTCCACCTGTAGCTTACCCTCTTCAATAACATGGTGAATAAAATGATATCGCAGCTCTATATGTTTTGTCCGATTGTGAAAGGCGAAATTCTTGGCCAAGTGAATAGCACTATTGCTATCACAAAACAACTTGAAAATTGATTTCTTACACCATAACTCACTTAACAACCACTGCAACCATATCATTTCCTTTGTTCCTTTAGTTAGAGCAATATATTTTGCCTTTGTAGAAGAAAGTGCAACCACCTGTTGCAATTGAGAAACCCAACTTATTGCTGCCCTAGCAAAAGTAAATACATAACTGGTAGTAGAACACCATTTATCCAGATCTCCAGCCATATCTGAATCAACATAACCTCGTAGGTGAGTTTACTTACCACCAAAACATAAAAAATGACCAAAAGTACCTTTCAAATACCTGAAGATCCACTGTACTGCTTGCCAATGTGGTTTACCCAGATTACTCAAAAATTTGCTCACAACTCCCACTGCATGAGCAATATCTGGACAAGTACAAGTCATGGCATACATGAAACTGCCAACTGCTGATGAATATGGAGCACTCTTCATGTGTTCTTGATCCTCTTCTATTTTAAGACACATAGCTGAGGATAACCAAAAATAATTAGCCAAAGGAGTACTAAGGGATTTGGTATTCTTCATATTGAATCTATCTAAGATTTTAAGAATATGTTTTTCTTGAGATAATCTAATTTCTCTCTTATTTCTATCCCTAATTATATTCATCCCAGGAATCCTCTTTGCTACCCCTAAATCCTTCATGGAAAATCATTGAAATAAATGTTGCTTCAACTCACAAATAATCCTCACACTAGTGCCAACAACCAACATATCATCAACATAAAGTAAAAGAATAACAAACTCACCATTAGCAAGCTTTTTGTAATAAACACATGGGTTTGATTCACAACAAGTGAAATGTTGTTGATTCATGAAGTTATCAAACTTGAGATACCACTGCCTCGGGGCTTGCTTGAGCCCATACAAACTCCGCTTCAATCTACAACATAAATGTTCTTGATCCTGTTGTCTAAAACCTTCAGGTCACTCCATGTATAATTTCTTTTCAATATCTCTATGAAGAAAAACTGCTTTGACATCTAATTGCTCAAGTTCAAGATCTCAAATAGTTGTCAAGGCTAACATTGCTTGAATGGTGTTCATTTTCATAACTGGTGAAAATATCTCATTGAAATCAATGCATTTTTCTTGAGAAAAACCCTTCACAAGCAATCTGGCCTTGTAACATTTATGACCTCCATCTTCCTCTTTCACATGATATACCCATTTATTCTTCAGTGGTTTATGATTTGGAAGAAGAGGAACCAAATCCCAAGTCTCATTTGCACGCAAAGACTCCATTTCTTGGTTGCTTTTCTCTTCTGGATAGATCTTAATTGAGGACCCATTTTTGGCTACAAATTACCTTGATTTTCTATATTTTCTTCATTACTCTACCTCTCTACATCTCCCAATGGTAGTGAACTTATACTCTTTCTGGACTCCAAATTCCATTCATTTAAATTATGAAAATTAGTTTGTAAATTAACTCCAACATGTTCACTCTATATGTCAAATGCCTATGGCAATAAATTGACCTGAGCCTATCCAAGAGCTGGGAGAGGTCGTGCACCAAGTGAAGGCTGCATATTAACTGGTAAAGGTTGTGATGGACAAAAGACATGTTGAGCTGGAAATACAGAGGAAGGCGTGTGATTATATGGAGGCAGTGAACTAGTGAATGAAGGTGTCATATTCACATTGAGAGGCTATGAGCTAATTAAAGGAGGCTGCGAATTAGTTAAGGGAGGCGTATTGCCTTGTATAGGCTGCACTCTAACTTTTGAAGGTTGCGCATCATGTTCTAGAGGCTTCATTTGAACTTGTGATGGGTGTGTATTAACATGAGAAGGTTGCTCAAATAATGTTGATGACAACGATGAAAATGCTAAGGGTTTTGTATTAACACTGTAAGAAGGTTGTGTAATAGTTTAAATAGGGGAACCAATAGTTGAACCCAGAGAGCTTGTAGAAATTATTAAGGCTAGGAAAAATAAATAGAAGTTTTCCTAACATGACCATTATCAAATAAATCAACATCAAAATATTCATCTGAAGATGTGTCCTAAGACTGCAAACTTGGAAATTTTTTCTCATTAAACACGACATCCTGACTGTGAACAATATTTTTGGTGATGGGATCCAACAACTTGAAACCAAATTGATCTTCTCCATAGCCGAGAAAAATACACCTCTTTGATTTGAAATCAAGCTTCATTCACCGCTCCTTGGGAATATGTACAAACGCTTCACAACCAAACACCCGCAAATGGTGATATGCAATTCTTTTCCCAATCCATCTCTCCTCTGGAATATCAAAATCTAAATGAGATGAAGGAGCACAGTTGATTAAATACACAACAATATTACATGCCTCTTCCCAAAACTCTTCTCCCAAACTGGCATTAGAGAACATATAATGAGCTCTCTCAAGAATCATCTGATTTAACCTCTCAGTTACACCATTTTCCTAAGGGGTGAATGGGACCACCTTTATTCTATGAATGTCGTTGTCTGCACAAAAATTGTAAAACTCTAAGGAGAAAATTTTTCCCCTATTATCAATTTTAAGACATTTAATTTTATGCCCTATCTGGTTTTCAACAAGAGCCTTACAAGTTTTAAAATTTGAAAAAAAAATTGATTTTCTATTTAACATGTAAATCCAAACTTTGTGAGTGTAATCATCAAGGAAAGTAACAAAGTAATTTGCACCTCCAAAAGAGGTTACCTCAGTGGGACTGAAAACGTCTGAGTGCACAAGTTCCAAATGAGTGGTATTTTGATCATGACTTGTCCTCAAGAAGCTGGCCCAACTCTGTTTTCCACAAAGGCAATGCTCACATAACTCCAAATCCACTGATTTTAAGCTGAGAAGTTGATCTCATTGAAGCATAACTTCAAGCCCTTTCTTGCTCATGTGCCTAAGCCTCTTATGCCAAATTTCTGAATTGTTGTCCATAACTGTCATGGCAACTCCCACTTCACCATGGCATTTTAAAATGTAAAGATTACCCAACTTATTTCCCTTTACAAGCACTAAAACTCTCTTGGTTACTTTCCAATTGTCTAAAGAAAATTTAACATTACACCCAAAAGCAATAAGTTGGCTAACAAAAATTAAATTTTTTTTCAACAAAAGAACATATGTAACATTCTTCAAAATCCATTGATTTCGATTTTTCAAATTCAAAATTATATCACCCTTACCAATGATTCTGCATTCCTTATTGTCACCACGAAAAACCTTACCGAATGGACTTTCTTTGAAATTTTTAAAAGCTTGTCGGCATGAAGTAGCATGGAAAGAAGCACTAGAATCAAGGACCCACAAATCGACAGTCATGTCTTCAACAACCAAGACCAAAACACAATCATCTTTTTTAGCTACAGTGTTTGCTTTATTACTACCATGACTTTGTCAGGTGTGCCTTTTTATAATTCGAACAATTTTTCTTTGTGTGGCCCGGTTTGCCACAAAACCAACAGGCATCATTCCTTCCTCTGGACTTCGATCTATGTGTAGATTTTGACCTTCTTCCATTATTATTATTTTTGCCTCTTTTTGTAGTTCTACCTCTATTACCAGTACTTACAGTGATTAATGCCTCACCAGATGAGGGTTCCTAATTTTTTCTCTGCATGTCTTCGCTCAGAAGAGTGGTTGCAACATCATCAAATTTCAATTTGGCTTTGGCAGCCACTGAAGTGCTCACTGGGCCATCACCACACCTTCCCAGCTATTCAATAAAGAACACAGTAATAAAATTGCTTTGATCTCATCATCCAAATTAGTTCCCACACAAATCAATTAGGTGACTAATGTATTAAATTCATTTAAATGATTAGACATAATCCCTCCTCGCATTTGAAAATTATAGAGCTTTTCATAATGAATACCTTATTCGAAGTTGATGCCATCTCATACATTGAAGAGAGTTTCTCCCATAACTCTTGCATTGTCTTCTCAGTTGAGATGTATTAAATAAAAAATTACTAGATGGCAAAAGCAAAATGGTAGCTCTTGCCTTTTTGTCTAGTTTCTCCCAATCTTCATCTGATAAAGAACCTTGCCCTTTGATTTTTCCAGCCAATGCATTTGAGAGATCTTGTTTGATGAGCAACAACTCCATCTGCACCTTCCATAGACCGAAGTTCTGACCTACAAAGTTTTCAATCTTCCATTTGTCTACATCTTCCATGGCTCCAGAAAATTTTCACCGATTTCTAGCACCAAGTTTCTCCACCGAGCTCTGATCTGCCAATTGTTTATTACAATTGCAGAAGCAAATGAAAAGAAATTGCAGAAAATGACCAAAAATTAAAAGATTAAAAATAACACAGAACAAGAACATGATATTTGTAATGGTTCGCCCAAATATGGCTATGTCCACTTTCAGGGATTATCTATTTTATTAATTCTCAATTGAATTGCATATTCAAATAGCAGTTGTATTTATAAAACTGTCTCAACTCCAATAATTGGAAAAATCCATTGAAATAGACAACTTCTAAATTAGCGAACACATGCCAATTAGAAGTCATTACAAAGAAGGGAACCAATACGAATTTGTGAGAGTAACTTGATAATTTGGGCTTCACTAAACCCAACATTCTTCTTTGCCATCTGTAGTAAAAATCAGCCATTTTTTTTGGTTTCCCATAGTAGCAAGAAAGAAATAAAACGATAAAAAATGTTATGGACAGAAGTAAAACTTACATAATTCAACCATGGGATTAAGAAAGCTTATACATGCAAAGTTGTGAGCATAGGAAACTAGGAACAGGGCTCGAATACAATTAAAATTGAGTTTTCCCATCACCCATTTTTTCCAGAATGATAAGTTTCATCCCCCATTTGACTGTGGAGAGCACAGAAGTAGTAAATGCAGCAAGTGAAGACAAGTCCCAAAGATGCTGAAGAAACCCTTTTCTAATTCAAACAAGCCAAGAATGGGAAATATTGAGAGAGAATAAGATAAAATATGGGAATTAGCACATAAATTATACTATTTATTTTTTTTTGTGTTAAATGCATTAAAGTAAGTTCAAAAGATAATGAACTTGGAAGTTGCTTCAAAATAATAATAAATTTTTTTCTTGAATTTATTCAAACAAGATGTAGACCATTCTTTTATCTCTTTAATATTTAATTCAATTAAATAACAAAAAAGATTTTTTGTTTTTATTTTTATAGAGGGTAAAAAGAGGTTTTTGAAAGGGTTCTAAATTTTTTACACTGGTCATAAAAAAAATATAGCAATAAATACGAGCACCCATATAAATGACCACATAAAAGATCAATTAGCCTTAATGTTAAAAGCAAACATCAACACCCATAAAATTGATCATTAGGAACAAAAATACTAACTAGAGGCCTATGGATATAAACAAGAAACACGTTAAATCATGGCAATTTGAAGCAAAATCACTCCAAAGATATTTAAATATGGCCACCAATCCTAACCACAGAATCATAAATGTTTGATTCGTCATTGAAAAAATTCCCTTTTTTTATTGTGGCTCTTATATAATGAGACCTCTCATTCATAAGCATGTTCATTTTTTCCTTGTCTTTGGAGAGTGAAAATAGTGAGTACCAATCATATCCATATCAACTGAATTCTACACCCAACTAGCCATCTTTGAACCCCTCCCATAGATTCAAGAGGAACTGAGCACAAGGGATAATTATTGTTAGGGACATCCAAAGAATAACGACCATCCACAACACCACTCACCATGGGCACAAACTCAAAAGGTTGAGCAAGGGGATTTGTATTTTTTCCTTCTGGGAGTATTGTCTCCTTGTATTGTTGAGACAACAAACAAAAAAGTGGTTGGGCTTGTCATATTTTTCACGCATGATTAAGGAATATTCATAGAAATTCTCCTACCTCTATTTTTCAAATTTAGAAGATAAAAATATAGTAGATGGAAGTACCAAATCCATCTTAGCATATACACAAAATTTGGCAAACACCAAATGTTTCCTAGATTTAGTCATTGAATCAATAGTGATGATTCGATTGATAGTGTTAAAAATATCCTTCAATAACTCATCCTCTTAATATTCTAGTGGTAAGCACAAGAACCCTATTGTTACTTTCTTTCTCGAGATTGAAACCCACTTCTCATTCATGTAGGAAGAGACACGACTTATCCAAAAACCATGAACCATCTAAGAGGATCTAAACACTATAATCGTAGCTAAAAAATAAAATAATTATAAAGGGAAATAAATTAATTATGAAATAATTTTTTAGTAATTAAAATAAAGTAAAATTGTGTTTCTGTTATGTCCAATGTTTATGTTAGGGTGCATTTTTTTGTAATTCCCTCCTTTTGTATTATCGTGACCCATCTTATAGGGTCACTTTCAATGATAAAATAAACAAATTAATTAGTTATATTATTTTATCATTGAAACACTATTGGTTGACAATATTTCATGTTAAATTAAAGACATGAAATTTCCATAGTCCATAATGATAACTTGCAGGTTTCTAGCTTAAATTGTGTGAGCATTTTTTTCTCTTCGTCAATGTTTCAAATCACACTACATGATGCATCATCTAGGCAATAAGAAAAATGTTTCATGTTGCAGCTCTTTTTAATTTTTCATCACAATTAAAATAAAGCTTAAACTTTTTGTATACTTTGTTGAGTATTAACTAATGGAGCCTAAAAAATTATTATTGATCAAATAGATTGATGGGAAAAATGTTGAATATCTTTTCAAACATGTGTCATTATATTACCATGGCTATTACTTTTGGCAATTGTTAGGTTTCAAAGCTATGGTTATTGTTTGCTATTGTCTAGCATTTTAGAAGTCATGAGATGAGTGACATGGGGACAAGTAGATTGTGAAGAAAGACAATGTGAGTGTGTCATCGTAAAGTAAGAGATTGGCAAATGCATCTCCATTAGACCTACACACTTTCTTTTCCTTCTTCATCACCAACTATTGACATTCACCCTTCCTCAATAACGGTAAAAGGAATACTTTAACATGTTTTGTTGTGTAGTAATGAGTTTTCCATAGTCTATGAAGATAACAATAAGTTCTTTTAGATTTAGTTGTGTATAATTTTTTATAGATCAACACATTTTGGATCATCTTGATGATGGACCATTAATTGTGATTTGAAACATATTGATGTAAAAAAACATACACAATTGAATCTAAAGTTCGTACTAATATGATTTGTTTTTCTTATTTGACTAGGTCATTATTTAAGACCTTGATAGTTTGAGATTAAGTAACATTAATGTTTTTTTATCTCTTAAAAATATTGACAATAATCAACTTGTACACAATTACTAAATATAGTTGTTTCAAACAATTATTATGTCGCATTAATCTACACCTTACGTATGTTAATTTTACAAAATAAATTGGTTGTTATACTAAATAATCTATTGTCATAATTATAATTTTTTTTTAGAAATAAATAAATAAAATTGTATAAAGTCTAGACATTTTTATGGAACACTATATTCGCACTTAAGTTGTCTAAATGAATAGGCATCTAAGAATAGATGACTATCGCATGTTTATATTAACTAGCACTATTACCTAAAGGAAGTTCAAGGTTTACGCGATAGAAAACTACATGTATGCTAATATGTTAGAGAGTAGTGTTTGTGCATGGGTGTGCATGGATGTCATGTGCTGCAAATTTCAGTTGCATGTGGCTGAATTAAAGGATTAATAAAAAGTGCTAAATAATGGAATGAAATAAACTTAGATAAATATAGATTTTTTCATAAAAGAAATTAAGTATTATCTTATTTTGAAATATTTGCATTTAAAACAAAAAGCAATGCACATGAAAAAATAAAGTTGTAATCAAATTGGCAAAAAACATTGCAAATGGAAATAGAATGTTTCCATCCAGTTGGAAAATGAATATTTATCTAGCTTTTACATGATAAGTGAGATTTTGGAGGCTTTTACCATTAAATGACAATGAAACTTGTTTTTTCCAATCACTCAACAGTAGACGTGAGACTTATTTCAGGTTCAAATCTCACACTATATGTAGTCTATCAGCTAATAAATTAAAAATTTATACAATCATAATAATTTAGAAAAACTGAACAATATGAAGCCGATATAAGAGATAAAACTTCTTAGTGAATGAGAATATTAATAATTATTTTAAAAATCATTTTAATTAAACAGTTTGCCTATTTACTTTTTAAAAATAAAGATACAATTTTAGGAGAAAAAGTTATAACATAGATATAACCACTAATCACTAATTAAAAATCCTCGTTACAATAATATATTATATGCTTCACTCTAAAATTTAGTACACCCAAATATCCTATTTAGCTTTTTTCAAAGTCAAGCAGGATTTTACAGTGGGTCCATTCACAGAAAAGAATGCACGAGAGTTCTGTCGACTATCCTGCTTCCATCATAAGTGCTGTCAAGATATCTTCAGTTTGCATCCCCATATTACAACTGTATGTAGATGCTACACCCCACGTAGCATCACCGATATTATCATCTAACACGTCGTTAAATTCAATCCGCAAATGACGTTGGCCATAGGGAATATATAGCGCAGTCTTCTATGGCTAACATATAACGCAATCTTCGATCCCGGAAGCACCGTTGAAGGACGGAATTCGACATAAGTATCTGAAGAACAGCGGGTTGTGAGCAGTGAGAAAGAAAAGCGGCGAAAAACGAGGTTGAAGACAGAGATGAGTGAGGCAGAGGGCCAGGCACAAGCTAGGAGGGGCGATCATGAATCGGAACTGGAAGCCATCACGTACGGAGACGTGTTCAAAACGAGTGGGAATTTGGCGAGGCAGCCCATCAGTCCAGGCGACGCAGCGCTGATGCAGAGCACGGAAACGAAGGCTTTGGGGCAGACGCAGAAAGGCGGCGTGGCGGCGCGCATGCAGGCGGCGGCACAGGCGAACGAGAGGGCGGGCGTGGTGGACAACGGCGACGACACTATTCCGGCGGCGGAAGGAATGACCGTGACGGAGACTGTCGTCCCCGGCAGGACGGTGAGGGCGGAGTATGTGGGTGGACAGCTCGTTTCGTCTGATGTTCAGCCGTCCCCCGCCCCTTATGCAGCCGCATCTGCCGCCTATATCACCATCGGAGAGGCTTTGGAGGCGGCAGCGCTGAGTACATGGGATAAGCCCGTCGAACAAAGCGACGCCGCCGCAATTCAATCGGCGGAGCGACCAGCCACGGGTACCCCTGAAATGCTACCCGGCGGCGTTGCCTCCGCAGCTCAGTCGGCTGCCGATATCAATCCTCGTCTGCCTTATGAGGAGCGAACCACGATCGCCGATATTCTCTTTGTGAATACCTAAACTACACCTTAATTTTTGTGTTTTAACCCACTTGATTTGAGCTAGCCTTATGACCATAAAATTGTATTTTGAATGCAGACTGCGTCGGAGGATCTTCCTGCTGACAAAGCTGTGATAATGGAAGACGCGCAGAAGATAAAGGAAAGCGAGGCGAGGCAGAGCGTGAGCGGAGAAGTGTTTCCAGGTGGCGTGGGAGATGCCATGGAGGCCGCCGCCCGAATGAATGAGCGAGACGGTCTCGACGTTCCTCGCTAGTCCATTTTTTTTTTTTTTACATTTTATGTTTATATTTTCACTGCTACTGCTCCTGCACGGTGTAAGTAGATTGTTGTTGTGAATGTAAGCTTTTCGAACGGGATTTGGACAAAAGATATGGTACTAGCCTAATATTAACTACTGTATCAATCCTCACAAAATAGTGACGCATAAGGTGAAAATCAGCATACAAAATGGTACTCAACGGCAAGAGATGACGCAGTATAATGAAAAGAAAGAAGCTACTCAAGGTTCAATCCTTTTGATGCAGGAAAACCAAGAAACTTTCCGAACAATGCTGGAAAAACAATTGCACGAGGTGGGAACCAATGGGATGTTCAACTCAAATAAAAAAAGTATAGACAGCACCATGTTGACCTTTATTATTCTCAAGGCCCTCAATTCTTGCAAAAGGTCTAGGCCTAAAAAAAGTGATAAAAATAGCTTTCCAGCTAACCCATGGTACGATGAGGATTGTAAAGCAGCAAGGAAAAGGGCTAAAAAATGGGGAAATAACAAAGAATATGTAAAGCTGGTCAGACTGAAAAAAGATGTGTATATGCAAACTAGAAGGAAGGAGTTAATATTGCTTGGGAGGCACAATCCAAGGGGCTTTTGGAGAGAATTGCAGCAACAAGACACGAATAAAGAGAACAATATTTCAGACCTTGAATGGTTAGAGTATGCAAAGCAACTTTATGAGAGGGGGCAAGATAAAGACAGCCCTCCAATAATTGACTCAAGGATTAAACTTTTTTTTTCGGAGAACAGTAAAGAAGGAATAAAAAGGTTGGCAATGGGTAAAGCTCGTGACATAGATTGTTTACAGGTAGAACACTTAAAATGGGGATTGGAGGCTCTCACGCCTCATATTAAAAAAATATTCAATGAGGTCCTTCAATATGGGTTTCCTGCAAATTGGACGACTAGTGTTGTCATCTTCCTGCTCAAAGGTGGTGACATCAACAACCCTTCAAATTACCGCACTATAATGATCAACCCTCTTTTTGGCAAACTTTTTGGGAGTATGATAGAAAAGCGGATCAGTGTTTGGGCGGAAAAGGAGGGAAAACGTGCAAAAGGGCAAGCGGGCTTCAGGCCAAAACATTCTACTATTGATCATTGCATGACTCTTAGACACTTGATCAAGAAAGTCTGGGATAAATAAGGAGAGGAGGTTTTTTGCTGCTTTGTTGACTTTAGGAAAGCTTTTGATACGGTTCCTAGGAGCAAATTATGGAGTAGGATGGAAGAATTGGAAATTCCAATACACTATAGAGCTGCTGTCCATAGGCTGTATGAACAGGTTTGGGCCAAAATTCGAACCAAACAAGGATTTTCAGAACGTTTTGGAAGCGATATCGGGGTCAAGCAGGGATGCCCTTTATCCCCTACATTATTTGGGATATACATTGACAAATTAGAGGAGTGGATCGATAAGTTTGGTGGGGGTGGGGTCTACTTGACCAATTGTGTCATAAAGCTGCTTTTATATGCGGATGATCTAGTCTTAATGGCAAAAACAACACAAGATTTGAAGGAACACTTAAAAGCGCTAGAGCTCTTTTGTCATCAGGTGGGGATGCAAGTGAACACTACCAAAACTAAGGTCATGATCTTTACCTTGAAGAGAAAGAAGGTTCATAGGGAATTTGTTTTTGAAGGCAGCCCCTTGCAGGTGGTCAATGAATATAAGTATCTTGGCCTTGATTTCCACAACAAACTCAGCTGGGAAACGTGTAGAGCAAAGAGGATACAAGGGGGATGGAAAGCTTTACACTCATTGCAAAATAGATGCAGAAGGGCCGAGTTATGGGATTGGAAGACAAAGAAAACTCTTTTTGGGCTTTTAGTTGTTCCAGTGGTACTATATGGTTGTGAAGTTTGGGGTAGCAACACCTCAGCAAAAAAGTGGAGACAGATAGAGAGATTACAAAAACATTTAATCACACAGAGTCTCAGGATTAAATCTACTGTCCCTTACGAGATTGTTCTAGCTGAGGCCGGGGCTTTCCCTGTTGAAGCGTCTGCTATGTCTCGGTTGCTAAGCTATCTAAGAAGACTAGATAACATGGAGACTCATCGCTGGCCAAAAATGGCAGCAAATGAAAAATTAGATAGAAGAAAGAGCACGTGGATGAAACAGAATATCAAATGGATGAGCAAGTGGGGTATTAGCATAAGTGAGTGTCCAAATGCCAATAGGGAAATAAAAAGGTATGTGCAAGGAAAGTTCAAAGAAAGCATGTGGAAAGGGCCACTTGGGAGGAAGAAAGAATACTATGTCAAACATTTTAACCCTACACATGACCACACACAAAAGACCTACATCGGAATGGAAATAAAATGGAAAGCGAAAATGTTGATAGCTCAGATTAGAACAAGTTCGCACCAGCTTAGATGTGAGACCGGAAGGTGGATGATACCTAAAGAGGAGTGGGCAGACAGAAGGTGTAGATATTGCACTCAAGGAGTGGTTGAGACAGAATGGCACTACATCAGGGAATGTTCGGCTTACAAGGACATTCGGATCAATTATACTGAGACATTAAAAGGGAACAATTTGGGTGATCTGTTTGAAGAAGAGAAGATAATAGGGTTTGCAGATTTTCTGATCAAGATACACAGCAGAAGATCCAAGATGCAGAAAGAAAAAGAAACATAGGTTTTTTGCATTTTCTGGGGTTCACGTCTCTTCGCTTGCTATCTTTGGGTCCCATAGGCTGCTTGGCCTCGTGGACGTGATTAAAAACATTCATTCATTCATTCAATCGCCATTTGAAGCTGGGAATCCGGGTTCAGTAAAGTTGCGCAAATTTCCAAATGTGTAATGTACGGAGTCAATCCGCAGAGCTCCGAAAGTAGTCCTTGGAGTGCGAAGTCCGTGTACACCATTCCATATAACGTTTTTGACAAGAAGTTCGAGCAACTTTAGTCTGTCTTAAATTAAAGAGTTGAGGTTGAGTCACAACAATGCGTTATAAATAGTTCGAGGTTGACTGACTTGAACTGAGAAGCTAAGTAATATGTTGTTACCTGTTTTGAATGAAACCTTTGGGCTTTAGTTTTGTTATCAATGTTTTATATTATGTTAGGGGAGAGGAGTGGGGTCCAATAGTGGGGATAGAAGTATTCTATAGTGGAATGGGGTCCAATAGTGGGGATAGAAGTATTCCTTAGTAGGCCCCATAGTGGAGCAATTAGGAAACACTTTTTATCCATAGCATGTTGATGTGGCCCTAAAAAGAAATATAGAAGCATGTGAGTTGCCAAATAAATTATTGTACAAAATTGGGAGTGATTTGAAATTTCTATATAAGATTTTGAGAAACGCAAAATTACGGTGCTTGACTATGGGCCCCTCTCCCCTAATCAAGATGAGGATTTTAGAGATTTGAGACATTAAGTTAAGTAGGTGTTTATCAATATTTTAGATTGTATGTCATAATGATCCATTAAGCTATAGTAATATAGTTTAGAGTTTTCCCTTTCAAGACTAATCATGTAATTCCGTTTATTGATTAGTGTATCTTATGTTTAACAAAGTGTAGTTTTTTATAAAGTATCATAATCTAATTAATTACGATTAATGTAAGTTGAGATTGAGATTTATGTTTATAATTATTTAATAACTTTCTATTGAATATATTAGATTGTTAAGAAATTGGATTTGAGTGTACCCAAATAATTAAAATACAAATTGTTAAGAAAATGGATTTGAGTGTATCCAAACAAGTAAAATACAATATTTTTAAAATTCATAAATATAAAGATAATGAGAAATTGGATTTGAGTGTATCCAAACAAGTAAAATACAATATTTTTAAAATTCATAAATATAAAGATAATGTTAAGAAATTGGATTTGAGTGTATCCAAACAAGTAAAATACAATATTTTTAAAATTCATAAATATAAAGATAAAGTTAAAGTATGAAAAGAATAAATTGGAAGTGTGAATAGTATAAATATCCTTATAATGATCTCTATCATAACTTTTTTGGGCACATTGATGTGTATAAGATATTTAGTAAAATCTTTTTGGGGCTTTGTTCCCACGGCATTCCTTCTTTTTGTGGATGTTGTTAATGCATTTGTGGATTATTTTTGAAAGGATGTGTTATTCCTTCGTGAATTATTTTAACTTTGGTACTCTTAAAGTAGAAATGAAAGAAATAAAAAAATAAAAATAAAGAAATCGAAAGGCACTGTACATTATAATATTTTTAAAATTTATAAATATAATATTAAAAAGTGTGATATATATAAAACTTTTTATTATAATATTTTTAAAATTCATAAAAATAAAGTTAAAAAAATAGAAATGAAAGAAATAGAAAGGTACTTTACATTATAATATTTTTAAAATTTATAAATATATAATATTAAAAATGTGATATATATAAAACTTTTCATTATAATATTTTTAGAATTCATAAATATAAAGTTTAAAAAATATGATATATAAAATTTTTACATATATTATTTAATTATAAAAAAAAATTTAGAATTCATAAATATAAAGTTTAAAAAATATGATATATAAAAATTTTACATATATTATTCAATTATAATATTTTTAAAATTCATAAATAAAAGTATGATATATTAAACTTTTAAATAAAAAAAATTAAATAAAAGTATAATATATACTAGCATATATATATTAAATATTAATATATATAAAATAGGCCGATAGTTATCCTTCTTTCATCATTTATAATATTAGCAACTTCTAATTTAACACAAAAGTAATTTATTTTATATAAGAAAAATCAGATAACATGAAAATAAACTCATTTATAATATTAGCAATTCCTATTTTAACACAAAAGTAATTTATTTTATGTAAGAAAAAAACAAGATATAACAAGAAGATAAACTTATTTATAATACTAGCAATCACACCTTAGTGTGCGATGGGTATGCTGAAGAAGTGTGGAAAGTCAATTATGATAAATTCTAATCTATTTTTGTACTATATAAAACTACAATAATTATTAATTATAAATTTTAATCATTTTATGTAATTTATAGTTTTATTTTAAAATATAATATATAATAATCATAAGTATAATTAAATTATTTATAGTTTATTTTTTATTATTAAAATATAATCCACATTTCATATAATAAATTTATAAATCAAATTTTATATTAAATATATATATATATATATATAATTTTACCTTAAACAAATTATAAATCAAATATTATATTAACTAAAATATAAAATAACTCTTTCAAATAAATAGAAAACAATTATTTAAAAATTAAAAAATAAAATAAGATGTCGTAATGTTAAAACCTAAATACGTTGACTATTAAGATCTGGAAGTAATTTTCATTTTAATAGACATACTCTAAAATCCTCGTTAAAGCCTTATTTTCAGGCTGCACCTGGCCAAATTGGAGAAGTGAAAGCTCAATACCCATGAGGAAGAATTTGGAGGAGCAGTGGGGAAAGCAATGAAAATGAGATGGGGAAAGCAGCCAAAATCCACAGCAAACAGCCGAAAAAATGGCGTTGGAGGCAGTGATGGAGGGTGGCTGAAGGGAATTGGTAATTGAATATCTATGGTAGATATTTATGCAGCGAACAACAGGTGTATCACGGGCTATGATATTTTATGTCGAAGGCGTATCCTATTTGAACAAGACCGAGCTAAGTTTGGCGATCAATGACTGGAGCGTCTGAAACCATTTCGTCTGTTGATTGTCGAGCTCACATATCCTATTTGAATTTTTTACTATCGGCTATATAGTGCGAAGTTTCAATTTGAAACTTGACAAATGCATGTATACAACTCCCTTCTGCCGATATATAGCTCCCTTTCGTCATAAACAAGTTTGAATCCTTCGCGTAGGTATATATCGTGTTTCCAGGAAACTAAACGAAGTTATCAGATATCTCACTTCAAATCAGATATCGCATACTAAATATCTCATATGCTTTGAATGCCATAAATTTTCTTTTAATGCAATCTGTGTAGTTGGCATATGCATTTATGCATTGCACTGTACATCACCGCCCATTGCAACTAAACGAAGTTAATGTGAGCACTTCAAAGCTCTTTAATGTCGTTGCTATGGAAGACCTCATTATAAAGGAAAACAGTCTCTGGGGTTGTCACAAAATGGGCACAGTTCCGAGGATGGTTATCATTATGGTGATGCTTATCTAAGTAATTTAACTAGGGATGTTCTTTCCCCATTGTTCAATCTGGAACAGTTGGAGCACTTTGATCCTAGCTAGAATGACTTCTTTGGAGTTCCCATCCCTCTTGGATTGGGTAGAGCAGACTCAAGAGTTTGCGCTACTTGGACTTGTTGCACGCTGGGTTTAGTGGAGATATTCCCACAGACCTGGGGAACATGTCTACTTTGCACTACTTGGATCTATTTGGCTCCGGCTTTCTGAGAATGGTGGACATGCGGATGTGGATGAGAAACATGAACTATGACACACAATCGTGCATGGATCCCAATGTCATGAATTCCAAGCTGGTGATTAGCTCCTGCGGCCAGCTTGGCCCATTTGGGGCCATTGGTGTCAAGAGACTCCACATTGTCGGGATGATTAACAATGTGCCTAGAATGAAGTGCCTCATATGAATGCTGCCGAGGATGCCATCGTCCGCCCCGCTAGGGAGGTTATGCCAGGCATGATTATCGCTGACATGGAAGTTGCTGAAATCAATGGTACTCCTCAAATGGTAAGCTTTCCTTTTCCAAGACAAAAAAAAGTGACCACAAAAGACTTCATTAACTCAAGGCTTAGCTATTATACCATATAGAATTGTCTTGCATTTTTTCATTTGCCTTTGCTTTTGTCAATTGAAGGTCTGCCTAGTGTATGCATGATGCGAAACTTGCATATGTGGTATTTTTCTCATGGGTTTGTTTCAACTTTGTGTGGAATTGGATGTGATATCTATTTGATACTTAGCTCAAAGTTCGATGCCTTGTCTGATTTTAGTGTTTGTTCATAATTCACTGGGGTATCTTATTGGAACTCTAGGACAGAATTGAATGACCTATTATGTTCAATTTTTTCTTCCATTTCAATCCAGTTTTAGAGATTCATCACTTATGTTTTGTTCACTATCAATTTCAACACTTTTAATGTATACCATATACTAATTGGTATTTGAACCAAGGGCTTTCAATTATTCAACACAAAGCACATCCCAATGGACTTGTTTATGGTTTCAATTTTCGTTTCTTGTTCAATTTAAATATCTTCTTTATAGATTTGAATTTTGTTTCTTATTGTTTATCACTCTTATGTTGATCCCATTCTTTTAAAGTTCTTTTAAAGCTCTATATTTTTCACCCCTTCCCTGTATATTTTTTGTTTTCACTACACTATAAATTCCCTTTCCATTGCTCTATAAATTTCCCCTGCACTGCATTGTATAAAGTTATATATGTTTTGTCCTAAATTTGACACTTTGCACTGCCCAACTAAATCTTCATTAGATTTATGCCAAAAATCAGTTTGAGATAGCATTCTCTTATGGCAAGTCAAATCAAATCTCACTAAACTCAATATTTTCTTTCATGTTCCTAACAACTTTCTGTGGGGATCCTTTCACTTTAATTTCATCTACAAATGATTTATTTCTATAACTTAGTCCCATACGTAGAAAATGTGCAAGAATACCCATTCTTAAATACTTTTGTTACACATTTTTCAAACCTGAATTTCTACAAAGTCATAGGATCAAAGATGCAAGTGTTCATCCACACCTAACTAAAAATTGTATGAAAGACTTGTTGGTTGAAAAAAATGGTAGTTATAGACATGCTACTTGATTTAGCCTGCAGAAAAGCATATTTACTACTTATACATTCAACTTGGCCTGTGGGAGGTTCAAGCATACAATCCATGTAGTCATCCATAAGTCTCAGGAGTACAACCACTATCAATGTGAAGTTCGCATTTTGTAGTATATATCTATTTTTATTACTGTACTTTATGTTGGTAATGGCATAGTGTGATGGTTAAATTGTGGTGTTGTGGTTCTTCCCACCAAGGTTCAAACCCCTACTAGAGTGTCATTGTTGTGTGTTCAGGTTGGGGAAAGGGCCCGTACTGTGGTCTTACCAGTTCATGGCTTCAGCCAAAAGTGTTTACCCCCAATTTTTTTTTGTTTCAATTGTAGGTTATGCTTATATAAATGTCTCTATGTTATTCTCATACTTATCTTTTATATGGTGCTGAATAACTATTGTTACAAGTATTAAATACTGAAAAAATGTGTTTACAAATCAAAAAGAAAAACATGACTTCAAAAATATTAAATGACTAAAGAGAGGGTTTTAATAGAGGACCTTATTATGCATAACCTGTGCAGTACATTATTGGGATGTTCCTAACTAGTAAAGCAGTGAGGTTTTCATGAGAAAGCCCTAGGTTTAAATTTCCGTGTAGTGCAATCAGGGCTTATTTAGATGACATCGAGTGGTAAAGTGACGAGATTTTCCCTGCAAAATCCTGAGCTCAAATCTCCAAGCGGCATCATAAATTAATAGCACTACTTGATGGATTGTGGAAACTTGATATCTTTAGGCATCATAAAATGTTTTACTTTGAATACAATACTGCAGTTAGCTTGCTTGTTGAAGCTTACGACCATAGTTACCAGGAGACACAGTGATACCATACCAGTATGGGAATGAGGATGCCAAACAAATTTGGATACACAAGTAAATGAATAAGGAGACAACTATATTTTATATGTAATTGTAATCACCAGAAATTGTGGGTACGGAGATGGATTTGTGGTCCATGTTTCTATAATAGAGTTTACTGGCAAACAAACAATGCCTGATATTTTCTTTTTATTATGCTTAAAACTTTATTAAGTTTTTAGTGTTATTAAATTTATTTTAGCGTAGTGTATATGCTATATATTTCGTTGTGTTCTTCACCAAAATAAATAAGGATCGTCTGTTCTAATTTATTGTGTACAATATTTTTTTCACTTCATTTATTTCTAATAAATATGATGTATTTAATACAATCTTTTATTGATTTTTGATTGTAAAGTTTTAAAATTATGATATATTATAGAAAGTTATATAAAATTAACTTATAAAACAAATTTGTTATAATTGTATATATTAGTTAAAAATCATGTAAAATAGAGTTGTATATATTAGTTATAATTGTATATGTTATAATTGAGAATGGTGAATCCATAATGAGTTTCCCATAAGAATTGATATTACTCATATTTTTGTGCAATCTTATTTTAGTACATGATTGATTGATTTTTGCACATGGTTGTACTTGAAGATATTTATTCACTCATTTAAAATCATGTTGGAGATTGTGTAAATGTAATCAAAAGAAATATGTTAGGATTATTGATAAAACATTTATAAGAGCATTCTAGCAATATTTATCAAAGTATTTTTGTAGCACATCTTACTAGCTTCATTGCACACTTGTTAACTATCTTCTATATTTTTCTCAAAGTTATAAAGTTGGCTCATTTGGAATAAACCTAAAGATGAGTTAGACCTCATGTTTTTCCAAATTACCCAAAGTTCTTCCCAAATACTACCTATCGTTACCACATTCAAACAATAGAAATGGAGGAAAATCCAATGTTAACCATAAATAGTGTATTGGTTCAATTCTACAAATTATGGTTTATATGGTTGAATTTGTCTCTTTTCCCAAGAATGAATAGTTGTTGGTCACAGAACTGTGTATATCTCTCTCTTTGTGCTTTATGTCTCACTCTATTTTTCCCTCTATCTCCTTACGCCCCCTTTCTCCCCCTCTATTGATATCCCTATATCTCCCTCTCTCTATTGTAAACATAACATGAGCCCATTGGTAATGGAGCATGATTATCTTCCTCATTCAAAGATTTTGTTTCAGTCGTGAATGGATCTTTGTAAGAGAATGCATAGTTGCTTTAATGTTATCACTTCTCCATTAAGACCTTTGTTACACAAACAACATCGCTAAATGACCTACCAATTGACTTCATTTACTATAAAATATATCGGCGTACTCATTGCACACTTTGGTACAATTGCTAGTTTCTATTTCTATATTTTTTCCACGCAAGTTTTGTGCGCTAACCAATCCACGCCTTTCATCATTTCTTTGTCTGCTCGTGAGAAGACAAAAGAAAGTAAAACAAATTAAATGCCATTAAACACCGCCCGTCTGCAAAAATCTCTGCCATGGCGACCACTCCTAAGATCTGTCATTTATTTCATGTCAAGTGCGGAAGTTGTGAGAGCTTTCATTTATCTGCGTTTCTTCCACGCGGTTTCATAGGCAAATTATTGTACGAGTTTAGTCATTTCTTGTCTCCATCACTCTAAGTTTTTGGTCATTTCTTCGGCTGACTGCTGTACAATTTAATTTAAAGCTTTACTTAGACCGGAAGAAACTGCGATGGTTCAGAAGCTACCATGCTTCAACCTTTTAAAAGCCGACAAAAGCAGTGATTACGGCATTAAGATCTGTTTGTGATTACAGGAAGAAACTAGGTACATGAGTGAACTAAAGTAGGCTAATAATCACTGCGCTAAGATCATCTTTGTAGATATTGTGACTAGAGCGGCATCTTTTTTCTAGAAATAAAGATAAGAGATTGAAAAGACCTGTTTTTTAATTGAATCAGTCTGGAAATGTTACGGCCGGTACAGAATGAAAGGAGGAAGAAAATATTAGAGCTGGACGTACGATCGGGGATACTCCGGCTTAGATCGTACTTTTTAATTTTGTCTTGTTGAAATAGGATACTTCGATGTAAATTAACAATTTATAATTTAACACAATTAATTTATTTTATCTAAGAAAAAATTAAGATAACATGAAGATAAACTCATTTATATTATTAGTAATTTCTAATTTAACATAAAAGTAATTTTAACTAGGAAAAATTCAAGATAATATGAAAATAAACTCATTTATAATATTAGCAATTTCTAATTTAACACAAAAGTAATTTATTTTATCTAAGAAAAAACAATTTAACTATTTATGCAATATTCTTAAAATTTGTAATATTATTATTAATATTATTATAATTTAGTAAAGAAGAGACAATATCAAAATAAGAATAGACTAGCACTTGCACTAGAGGGAGTGCAATGATTTCGCCGATTGTTTTTTATATTTGTGTCAGTCAAATTAAAATACATGTTTTTAAGTGATATTTTGCATGAAGTATGTTTCAAAATTTTTGTTAGTTCTTAATTTAGCAATTTAAATATTCTATTTCATTATTATAAATAAATTTATTTGAGTAAAATTAAAGTATGTTTGGTAACCTAATCTTAGGAAATAAAAAAAATCCTTTACACATAAATAGACGAGCATTGAGAAATGAATGGCATTGTACATTATAGTTCATGTTATGTTTGAACATGGAAGGATAATTTTACATTAATAAATAATTCATGTAGAAAATCTTTAAGAATAGGATAATGATGTAATATATATGTTCATGTTTATATTAAAGAACAGAGAAATGATGTAACATGTGTAGACATTCTTAGATTTTTAAGGAAAAGTATTGTACATGTATATGCAAATGCTTTCCATATTTCATAATTAGTAATATCAGATTCTCTGACAAGCTATAAACTGTATTGGTTTATCAACATTCATTTAAACTGCAATGCTCTCCATTTCATTCAATTTTTTAACATTGATTGTGCATAACACCACCATTTTCCTTTAAAACTTTAGGCCATAATATAACTTGCAACTAGAAAAAGTAAAATCCAAGTCTGGTGGATATCAATGGATTGTTCTTTTCATACTTTTTGAAAACCTATCATATTGGAATGCTGAGAATGATGTTCATGTTGGAACAGAGCCAGTGAGAAATGAGAAATTCAATCCATAAAAAACAAGTTAATCAAATTCAATCCATAAAAAACAAGTTAATCAAATTAGTTTATATTTTAATGGAGAACAGTTTAAAAGAAATTTTTGTAATGCACTTGATGTCTGTTGCATTTCCCCTGGCAGAAATGTAAATAGCACAAATCAAAACAACTCTTTTCAAAAAGGTTTCAAATGAAACCACATGTGAGTTTGGTAAATTAGTTGCAGACACAGAGACCAAGGAGTTACTATATTTCACAGACAAGCCAGAAATTCATGTCAGTGAATATATAAACTACAAAGTTTATATTTTTACTCCAGATATGTTACAATGTAGAATCTTACACCTACTTCTAAGAAACAAGGGTATTACAGTGTCTGTCTAACTTTGAATCACTGGAGTTTTCATCACAGTCAGTTTACAAAGAGTTTATCAGATTGGATGAAGATCTATTAACCCCATTGTTGGGAAAGAAGAAATACATACATATAAAGCCTTAGAGTTTTGGGAACAAATAAAGACCTTGAGAATGTCATTAGAATTCTCTTCTCGCTACCTAAAACAATATAATGCTTAAAACTAAAACAATAGAAAAACCAATCTCTGACTTTGATTTGGAGCTAGATATGTTTGCAGAAAATGCTGGTCTAAGTATAAATAATCCTGTGAATACAGATGTTGTATTATCTAATTTTAAAACCTGAAATTTTGAACAACACTTTTATATAAAGATTTCTGGACAATGAAGATTATAAATCACAACCGAACCTTGGGATATGTAGAAATGAAATGATACTAAGATAAAATGATGTAGGAGCATCCAAAGATAAACACACTACTACATGAAAAAAATGATTTCACAATTTATTTATTTTTTATTATGTTACCCTGTTTTGATGCATTTTTTATTTTGTTGAGTTTAGTTTCAGACTTACCTAGTTTTGAACTTGAAAAGGTTCTTTCATACTTTGTAAAATTTGGAATATTTTTTCATAGTCTCCCTTGATGCCTATTGAAGCCGTGTAGAAAGTTAGAGCCCTTCAACTTCTTTTAGTTTTTATCAAAAGGAAAAATAAAAATACTAAGAATGTGAGTCGATAGAGAAGAGGTGTGGAAACTTTGGAAGATTTCTTTATTAAAAAATAAAGATACAGAATAGAAGGGAGGCGCCATAAAGATATACAAAAGATGTGATTAAAAAAATAAAAAAAAAAAAAATTAGGTGTGGGCAGATTGAGCAGGAGAATTATAGAGAAAAGACAAAGATTAAAGGAAGAAGATAAAGCAATAGGCTGTAGGCTTTTAGGAGGAATTTAAAATGAAAATAGAGAATAGAAATAGATGGGGGAATGAAAATGAGGAAAAGAGAGAAAAACAAATAGTGAAAGAAGAGTAGAATAAAAGAATAAAATAAGACGAGGTTGCACATATACAGAAAAGAGAGGAAGATAACTAAAGGCTGTGTGAATATAACAGAGAATTATAGGAATCTGGAAAAAATAAAAACTAAAAGAAGAAGAGATAATAACAAGTGTGGGATAATAACAAGTGTGGGATATAGAGGAAACAGGGCACAAACAAAATTGGAAGTCTCCAGATTGAGTTGACTTCTTGAGAAATGAAAATAAATACCAATTTTACATATTTACTGGTGAAAATAAAATAAAATAAAAATTCTTTAATCTTTTAATCTTCCAAAATTCTGAAATAATTTGATGAATTCATTAACTCAAGACTGAATGAGTGAATGTGTGTGGAAATTGTATTCCTAAATTAAAATAAATTGGAAAATTGATTAGTTGCTTGATTTGATTGCTAGATAAGAGATTCAAAGTTCGCCTATACTATAAAGTTACATCAACTTACACATTAATCAATGTATAAGAAACTATTTTGTTTAAATGAACCCATAAAATAAGAGAAATGAACATAGATTTCATTTTCACAAGTACATTATTATACAGAATAAAAAGATCCATTATATCATCTCTGTTAAACAACATTAGCTCATACTTTTTTCTTGTACACTTTGTAGATGGAATATTATTTTGGTTATACCATACCGGATTCTCATTGTGTCAAAACTAATACCTCATTATAAGTATAGCGAAGCAAAGGGTACCGTATCAGTGGGGATATGAAATTGAAACATCCACTAAAGAAACTCCAACAAATAATCAGTCATCTTTTCCATGCCTCTCTACTTGAAAGTTGTTTTTCCTGGCATGAGACAACTTTCCCTACATTTAACAAATAACTAATAGAATTGTTTTTCATAGGGTTTAGATTTTGTTTATGGGAAGACCTTTGTAGAGGTGAAATTACTTATCAAAGCTCCAAGAATAACAACACGAGTTCAGGTAAAGGCCTTGGGAATGCACCTTCTATGCAACATTTTCAGGAATACTGTGCAACCTTACAAGTAGAGGCTGATTGTGAACCAAATTTTGAAGGAAGTTGCTAAAATGGCAAAGAGTTGTTTAAGGGTTCGGTTTTGGAGCTATGATTGAACCGGTGGATGAGAATTTCAATAAAGAATGGAAATTTGCAGCCCTTGTTCAAAAATTTGAAGGAAGAACCGAAGTTCGAAAGAAATTGTCAAAATGTCAAAGAGTTGCTTAAGAGCTCGGTGCTAGGGCCTTCGAAAGAGCCGTGGAATAAGAATTCAGAGAAAGATCAAAAGTTTGAAGGAAGGTGCAAAAATGTCAGAGAGTTGCTTAAGGGTTCAATTTTAGGGCCTGTGAATGAGTTGTGCTATGAAAATGTGAAGAAACCTATTGGAGATAGAGGCAAGAAGCATGGAAAAAATTCATTGATAAACATGTCAAGAAATATAGCATAATTTCAGCCAAGAAGTAAAAATCTCAGGGATTTAGACAATAATTTAGTTCAAAAGGCTGCATATATGCAGTTTCACATTCCAAAAATTAAAAATCAACGAAATTGCAGCAAGTGATTTACCTTCAAGAGTCTGGTCAAATTGTGTCATGGTGTGAATGATGCTGATGAGGAACAATGGGCGAAACCCTTCCACAATAGAATATTGGCAAATGAGATGACCATAAACCTATCCTCCCTTTAGTTTCACAATAAACAAAAGTACATCCGAAAAAATGGCAGTTTGAGGGTTGATTGTGTTCAATTTTATGTGGAGTTTTTACGAGTTTTGCTACAACTTTATTGCATAATGGTGGGCATGGTCATGGCGATTTTTCAGTGTTGTTGCAACAACAACATAATGTCGGTCATGGTTGTGGCAATATTTTTTGTGCTTTGTTGCATAAATAAAGATTAGAAAGATACCAAATTTTTAGTGATGCATTTTCGATTCTTCACCCAGTGAAATTTTTCCCGGTGAAATTATTTCAGGTGTGAGACAAATTCAGTGGGTTGTGCCCACAATAAATAGCCTATCAGCTAAATATATTAAAATGAGATGACCATATATTAAATCTCTTAGTACTTAGGGACTCCTCAAGCTCAAGAATGAAAAAAACACAATGTCACTACAGTTCAAAATACCATTGAAGGATTTTAAAAATAGTTTTCATTTTATCATTGATGCTTGTCTAAATAAATCTATCTTTGATATTTGTATGAAACTGTTCAATCCTTGTTAACAGATTCCATAATATGCCTATTTCCACAAGTCATGCATTTTTCTAACAGTATATAGGCTAGACATCATAGAAAATAGGATTTATAAATCTTAAAGAAAAGATGAAAAAAAAAGGAGAGATAATAATATTAACTTATACTTCATAAAAAATAAATAAATTACAGATACAAAAAATCCTTCAGATAAAAGTAACATAGCACCAAAAGTGGTAATGAAATCACTATATCCTCTTTCTCTATAATATAAAATCATCAACATTGAATGGACTTGCTTGTTAAATACATACAACTGCAACCAAATAAGGCAACAATTAATGGTAAAAGATAATCCAGTTCCACCCATTTTGTATGTTTCTTCAATACTGCAAAATAATTTGATTGTGAGAATGGCAAGTGTGGAAGGAGGATAATGGGTGAAGAGAGTGCTCACTACTCTCATTTTCCCCTCTTCTCACCAATTGCGAAGGAGAACATCTTTTCTCCCACAACCTTGCAAGATCTATGACCCGAGCAGAAGACGTGGCATTCTCTTAAAGACTAACTCATATCCTTTCTCTACATGCATAGCTCACGTTTTGGCCAATTGAGAGCTACACACCAAAGAGCAGTCTGTTATGGTCACACTTTTGCTGATGGGGGGCTTAAATTATCTTCTCTTACTACCTTTATTTGTGTTGAAGTTTTGAAAGTTGGTGGCCAGCTACAACTTTGATCTGATTTAGTTCTAGAGACATTTTCTTTCTATGGCTTCCCCAATGGTTTTTATATCTCGTTATCTGTTCTTCCTGGTATATTGTTGGTAATATGAAACAACCTACAAACCTTAACAACTATTGCCAAAACTTCTATAATAATATTACAGTTAGAAATAGAATAACATATGCAACAAAGGAGATAGTAATTGAAGTGCAGAAGAAAACTGTAACAAATGAAATATCTATCATTGATCAAGAAGAGTAGATAATAAAATGAACCCGGAAAAGAAAGAGGAATCATGTATATATACAAAATTCTGCAACATACCTGGACTTCCATCATTTCGGCTTGCTATCTTGATCGTTCTTCAGATTTTTGCAGCACTCCTGGAGGGGTTTTCACATTGTTTTGTATGAATGTAAAACAAAGATATCAAACTAATTTAAAACCATTTTTAAATCTACTTTAAATTTGCTTGAAAAAATGTCTACATACAATGAATGTAGTTATGCCAGCTGCATGTCATTTGAACAACAAATTCAAGCTGGAGAGTTTTTCCTTACTTTGAATTTTGTTTTTTGATGGATGCCATTGTAGACACCTCTCGACATAATTAAAATTTCATGCTTTAAATAAAAAGTGTAATATTAGAAAAGTGTAATGATGGGAGATATAAAATACTTTTATTTAAGGATTTTTGTTTTTAAAAAGACTTGTTGTTATTGTTAATTGACATGATTTGCGGTAGACAATAGATTAACATATTTGCTTATTTTACTTTATGTTTAATTAAATTAGTGAGTATTTTGGAAGTAATAGGTTACGTTAAATGTGTTGCTTTATGATGACTTTGGATGAGATAATTATGCCGCATTAATCTTTATTACCATGATTGTTGTCCTTTTTATAAGGGTTTTTAATAGGGTATCTTAAAGGTTGATGAGACAATTAAACTCTCTATTTAATCATGAGGAATGACTACGCCATAGATAGGCCATGTTGGATGATGAGTCACTCAAAGTCTGAATCAACTTCTTCATAGTCGATTGAGGAACTTTTACTTCTAGTGC
>VDFB02171107.1:44664-58544 GCA_007258455.2 Sequoia sempervirens | reverse complement strand
TCTCTCTCTCCCTCTCACTCACTATCTCTCTCTCTTGCCCACCTCCACCTAGTTATTGTAAAGTTATGCATACAAAATCGGATATTCGATTTGAATCGAATATCTGTTTTGAGACACGAAAATTGTGCCATTGGGGAGCATAAAAAATGTTTTATTTTCAGAGTTCTGCATATCGGATATCGGATTTATTCGGATATCCAATTTGTGGGCCATAGAAAAACCCCATATGGCCCCTTTTTCATATTCCAATGGACCCTACATTCTTTTTGCAGGCTTTGCAGGCAACAAACACGCGGTTTCAGAGAGGAAGGGACAAAGATAAACTTTTTGGAGCATCTTCCACTCAAATTTGTCATAAACTATAATTTTTCAGCATCTTTTGTGAGGTATAATGGGGAGCAGCAGTCGTCGGAAGCATAAACGTAAGAGAAACCTTACAAAAGAACAAATTGAAGCATATAGAGAAAAAGATAAAGAGGGTCATAGGAAGAGAAGACAAGGTATGTTAAATATTGGTGAATCTAAGTCCTTTGGTCTTTCTAGTGAAGAGGAAATTGAATATGTAGAAGGTGAAAATGTTGAACATGATATTGAAATTGGGAATGAAAATGTTAAAATTGATACTCAAAATATTCAAGCTGAAAATGTTGGAATTGAAGATGTTGAACATGATATTCAAATTGGGAATGAAAATATTGAAATTGATAATGAAAATGTTCAAGGTAAAAATGTTGGATTCAAGTACGTTGAATATGGCGCCGAAATTGGGAAATCGAAATTATTGAAATTGATAATGAAAAAATGTTCAAGGTCAAAATAATGTTGGTTTCGAAGATGTTGAATATGGTGCTGAAATTGGGAATGAAATTATTCAAATTGAAGGTGAAAATGTTGGAAATGAAGATGTTGAACATAATATTGAACTAAGTGTAAATTATGTTTCACCAAATTACATGAAAAATGAAGAACCTTGTGTGGAAGAAAGACATATTCCAAACTCAAGACCTTCAAAAACCCCTAAATGGTTAATTGAAATTGATGAGAACATTATAAACAATTTTGAAGGCAAGAGGTCAACACGAACCATTTGGTGGTGGGCTAGTAGACTTTTCATACAATATTTTAGCGATAAGACATTGACGGAGCAATGCCAACTTTTTGTACAATTGTTAAAGATGCAAAAGATCAGACCTTTGCTTGCCAAATTGAAGATTCGAGTGCACAAGAAGACCGAAAAAAATAATATTATTGTCAAAAATATTTTTAAAGCTCTCAAGTCTATTGGAAAAACTAACAAGAAAAAAGATAAGAGAGCTGCTCGGAGAGTCATTACAACCGCCCTAGTAAGCCATCAATTGAAAAAGGCTCTCTTGTTGAGACAAACTTGTATTGATTTTGACATAAATCGTAGAACTTTGGATAGAGCACTTGCAAGAAGAGAAAGAATAGATGATCCTCTTCAAAGTGATACATGGGATTTTTTCCGGGAGGCTTCCACGTGTTGATAAGAAGCTAACTAATAATGTAAAACAAACAATTCAACAATTTTGGCATGATAACTCTAGAGTATCACCCAATGCAAAGGCTGTTTTAAAGTTAAGAATTGGAAATCAAGACCGTACACCACACCCTAAACATTTCTTGGAATCAAGCCAAACAATTTTGTTCAAAATATTTATTGAAACACATCCAAATATGGAAATCTCGCAAAGGACTTTTGAAGGTTTGAAGCCATTTTATTGTGTGCCTCTTAAAATTTGTAATACTTGTTGTTACAAATACCATGTGGAGTTTTCAATGTACCATGAGCTATTATGCTGTATCCGTTCTACTTTGTATACTAATGAAATGTTGCGGGAGTGGAAGTACAATGCATCTTTTGAGAAATCATCAAGGGACTTGCTAGATCTATTTTTATGTTCGAGATGATGGTTGCTTTTTTTTCTATAGAAATGATTGTTTAAATGCAAGTGCTCATGTGGTGGCTTGTCAAAATTTGTTCAATGTTTTCTAAAAGTTATGAACATGAATTTGGAAAAAACTTGTTGAGAAAAAGAGATATGAGATAGTCAAATATACTTTGCAAAGTGGAGGTGAAGGTTCTAGATGTGAGTTGGTTACAAAAGAATGCAGTGTTGCTGATTTTATTTCAGATTTTAAGGACAATCTTTTCTACAAGTATGCAAGGCATAGTCATAGGTCTCAGTGGTTGGATAAAAAATTTAGGATGTGTAAGGACTTTTTTTCGATTGGCACTATTATATCAGTAGTTGATTTTGCAGAAAACTACACATTGCAACCACAAAACAAGGTACAATCTCAGTATTACAATTCCATTCAGATTGTTATTTTTGTCCAACATTGTTTTGAGAATTTTTTTGATTTCTTGTAGGAGCATGATATAGCACTAGGCCGACATCTAATTTGGTCAGATAATTGCACAGGTCAATTCAAGAATGCTCGTATGTTTTATTGGTTGAGTATAATGCATGTAGAGAGGGGTCTACCTCATATTTGGAGTTTTTTTAAAGATGGACATGGGAAAGGGGAGCATGATGGAGCAGGTGCATGCGTAAAGAGAGCTCTAGTTAAGGAGAAATTGAAGATTTTAGGAGCAAAATTCAACGATGCACATTCTATTGTTGATTGGTGTAGTTCAACATTGTCACAGGGAGCGACACTTGATTCAACAGTGGGTAGATTCTTTTGGTTTGTTGAGGAGGGTATAGTGGGAGGCAGATTGGATTGTCATACAATCAAAGATTCTTCAAATATGCATTCATTTCGAAGCTCAGATGTAGGCACATGGACCATTTGGACATGAGAGTTGGCTTGTTTTTGTCAAAGTTGTATTTAGTGCGAGTGGGATCAATGTGAGTCAAGTGAGTGGGTGGATACATGGGTACCACAGTATCTAACTCCTTTATCTCAAACAATATCCATGATAAATGACATAATGGAAAGTTCAGTTGACTACGACTTGCTTTTAGATCTACTATAGCTAGGACATATTTTCGCAGTTGTTGCACCATAGGGGAATGAAGAGAGATTAGACTATTGGTTGGCTTGATGTGTGCGGGTAAAGCATAATCTAACACAACCGATGGAAGATGATGATGGTTTCGTGTATCCTACAAGTTCAGTTGTGGTTGCAAACATACATGATTAGAAAGAATGACATACTTGCATTTGAAGACTACGAGAAACACAAAACCATTCTCATGTATTTGCACCTTGTTATAGCAACAAATGTTAAGTTGTTGAAGCATCATGCCAGACCAAAGACAAAACAACTATGGACACTTAGTAATGTTGATCATGAAGCAATATTGGACACTCTTAAGAAAATAGATGACCCTTCAGGCACACTTGAATAGCATTTTCAAGAATGGAAGGTACAATGCTTATGTTCATTATGATTAAGTTCATTAGTGTTCTTTATTTAATATTGATATTTTATATACTATTGTAATGCAGGTTTCTTTAATAGTGATATTTTGTATGCACTTTTGCGATATTTTTGATAAGATTGATCATGGACCTGTTGCAACAATAGCCAGCTCTGATCCTTTCGAAGAGGTATGCAACAAATTAGAACAATATAGATTGGTTATTCTAAGCATATTTTATAGTTTTCATCACCAAATCATCATCATTCAGGTTGTTTAGATTAATATAGATTTCTTAGTCTAAGCATCTTTTCTATTGTGACAATATAGATTTCTCATTTTCCCACTTTTGCGATATTCCTAGCATGTTTGATCCTTTTGGAGAGGTATGCGACAAATTACAACAATATAGATTGGTTATTTTAAGCGTCTATTATAGTTTGCATTACCATCTCATCATATTTTGTGTCATTTAGAATAATATAGATTGGTTATTCTAAGCATCTTTTATAGTTTGCATCACCAATTCATCATCATTCTAGTTGTTTAGATTAATATAGATTTGTTAGTCTAAGCATCTTTTCTATTGTGACAATATAGATTTCTCATTTTCCCACTTTTGTGATATTCCTAGCACAATTGATCATGGACCTGTTGCAACAATAGCCAGCTCTGATCTTTTCGGAGAGGTATGCCACAGATTACAACAATATAGATTGGTTATTTTAAGCGTATTTTATAGTTTTCATTACCATCTCATCATATTTTGTGTCATTTAGAATAATATAGATTGGTTATTCTAAGCTACCTTGATGATTTGTACAGGTGCTTGTCAGTCCAGAACGTGAACATACTACTATTGTCGAAGACTATGCCGTGAATGCCTCCAATAGAATTTTTTTGTAGAATTTGAATTCTCAAATTGGAAACAATGTAAAACGGTGATAATTGTGTATGGGCATAATCTATACCCAGTGATGTTTTTTGAAATATGGGTCAAATGTTTGGCATTGTATAAAGAGTATGTTTAAAATGTAAAGGGGTCTATATTTTGGAAACTCATAGGTTTTGTAAAGGGGTTTGTTTTTGTACTTAATCGAGCTACAACCAAAGGTTTTCTTCCTGGTTCTTTCTTGTCGGTATTTGAACCAGGTTTTGTAATATCTCCCATTTATATATAATAAATTATAGTGGCTTGCAACTTTTTCTCCTCAAATCCAACTTGGGTGCAACTTCATTTTTAGCAACTCAATTGCTCAGTTCATATTTTACTATTTTTCTTTTGTTTTCTGCCTGTGCACAAACCATTCAATCATTTTTGTATCAAAACTTTATGTAGAAACTTTATTACATGTCTTGAATTTATTCTGACTTCTTAATAGAGGGTTTGCAAAAATGAGATACCACAAGTTTCTTTGTTTTCTAAGCATAGAGTTGAAAATAGAGTTTTTACCCTAAGGTTTGCAAAAATGAGATACCACAAGTTTCTTTGTTTTCTAAGCATATTGAGGCCTAAATAAAGGTGTCTAAGGTGGTGACAGAATCTGAAAGGTTGTGGAAGTGCTACATCTAATAAACCCTCGAGAATTACACTAAAAACAAGGGTTTTCTGATTCGATGGTTACAGGTCCGTACAAATGGAATCCAATTGTAGAATCTTTGTTTTCTTGGTAGTTTATTTTCTGCCCCAAGGTTTCAGGGATCTGTGTGGTGTTTGAAGGTATGTTGCTTTGCATTTTTGGGCTAATTGAGTAGCCTTTTCAAGGGTGAATGTATGGGAATTCAACACTGGTCCAAAGGAGTCTATGTTATTTCTCATATATGTTGTGTAACTTGGATATGGGTGTTTGAATCAGTCATGTGTTGGTCTGGTGTTTTGGAAAATTGCTTGCATCTGACAACTTTTCCCTCAGTTGAAAACTTGCCACCACGGGAAAACACCTTCGAGATAGCAAAAAATGAGAGAGGTTATTGTAGATGGTCCCAACATGATCCCTTAGCCTCAGAAGATATTTTGTAAGCCTCATGGTCTCCGAGAAATAGGCCTTCAAAGATTGCTACCTTTTAGCACTTTGGACTGTTAAGGGAAATCATCGGTCCAATGTAGCTCAGAGTGATTCGGCGTATTTGGTTGCGAAAGAGGACCATCCCTAGCGTAAACGTACCCATCCGGATGTGTTGAAACAGTCTGTTTGGTCGTACGAGTTGTAGAATGAAAGTTGCACCACTTTGCAACTTTACACTGCTTGCATCTGGCAACTTTTCCCTCCAATGAAAAGTCATCACCACAGGAAAATTCCTCTGAGATAGCAAAAACCAAGAGAGGTTTTTGTAGATGGTCCCAACATAGTCCCATAGGCTCATATGGAGAGTTTGTAAGCCTCACGGTCTCCAAGAAATAGCCCTTCGAAGATTACTTCCTTTTAGCACTTTAGACTCTTTAAGGAAATCACTGGTCCAATGTAGCTCAGAGTGATTCGGTATATTTGGGTGCAAAAGATGACCATACCTAGTGTAAACGTACCCATATAGATGTGTTGGAACAGTCTGTTTGGTTGTATGAGTTACAGAATGAAAGTTGCAGCACTTTGCAACTTTACACTGCTTGCATCTGGCAACTTTTTCCTCCACTGAAAAGTCATCACCACAGAAAAATGCCTCTGAGATAGCAAAAACCGAGAGAGGTTTTTGTAGATGGTCCCAACACAATCCCATAGGTTTAGATGGGGAGTTTGTAAGCCCTACGGTCTCTAAGAAATATCCATTCAAATATTATTGCCTTTTAGCACTTTGGACTCTTCAGGGAATCGTCGGTCCAATGTAGCTCGAAGTGATTTGTTATATTTGGGTGCAAAATATTACCATCCCTAGCATAAAAGTACCCATCCGGACGTGTTGGAATAGTATGTTTGCTCATACGAGTTGTGGAATGAAAGTTGCACCACTTTGCAACTTTACACTACTTGCATCTGACAACTTTTCTCTCCACTGAAAATTCATCACCACAGGAAAACGCTTCTGAGATAGCAAAAACCAAGAGAGGTTTTTGTAGATGGTCCCAACACTATCCCATAGCCTCACACAGAGATTTTGTAAGCCTCGCAGTCTCTGAGAAATAGCCCTTCAAAGATTGTTGCCTTTTAGCACTTTGGACTCTTCAGGGAATCGTCGGTCCAATGTAGCTCAGAGTGATTCGGTATATTTGGGTGCAAAAGATGATCATCCCTAGTGTAAAAATACCCATATGGAAGTGTTGGAACAGTTTGTTTGGTCATACGAGTTGCAGAATGAAAGTTGCACCACTTTGCAACTTTACACTGCTTGCATCTAGCAACTTTTCCCTCCACTGAAATGTCATCACCACAGGAAAACGCCTACGAGATAGAAAAAACTGAGAGAGGTTTTTGTAGATGGTCCCAACATGATTCTATAGCCTCGAACAGAGAGTCTATAAGCATCATGGTCTCTGAGAAATAGACCTTCAAAGATTGTTTTCTTTTAGCACTTTGTACTCTTAAGGGAAACTAGTTGGCAATAGAGTTAACTTCTTCACAAACTTGGTTTGAAGTAATTTCATTCTTTTTTGTGCTTTTAAAATGGAGTTTTAAGCCTTCCACCCTAAAAATTTACCTGTAAATAACTTCAAACACCTTAACTACCTCATTCTTATTCATTTGTTTTCCAAACAAGCATTTTCATTCGAAGAGGCTGAGCATTCATTTTTGCTTGTTGGATTGAAAGCATACCGTGACACAACTTTCTTTTTTCAAAAAATGTTCAACATCATTGAACTAAGAATTTATCACACATCTACAAACAAAATAATGTTTCAGACTGCAAGAAGACATCAAAATGGCTAGTGTACTAAAAAAATTCTTATGATTTTTGAAGAATGCTGATAACTCTACTCAGTTGTCTTCTTTTTTCAATATCATACAAATTATTATGATTTTTGAAGAATGTTGATAACTCTACTTAGTTCTCTTCTCTCATGTGGAGAGTTAGAACTGCTTGGCCATGCCTTTGCATCATTAGGGAAGTTTTTCTCTTTTTGACAATGTCAAAAGCATGGATGGATACAAATTAGGAAAAAGACCTTTCCTTTTAGATTAGAAATGCATGGAAGACTCAAAAAGTATCCTTGATATTACAAAAAGGTATGTGTTTATACACTTCAAACGTGCAATCACCCTTTGGTTCTTTCAAAGAAAAATCTTCCTATGCCACTATTACACTACACAAGTAAACCAAATTTTGTATTGTGGACCTATATTAAGCTTCCACTCTCAAGACCATGTAACAATGATACAAAATATCATTTGAGACTGAAAGAAGACATCAAAATGGCTAGTGTACTAAAAAAATTCTTATGATTTCTAAAGAATGCTGATAACTCTACTCAATTGGTTTCTTTTTTCAATATCATACAAATTGAACCTTGGCATCAATAGACTCTGTATATCATAGAATTCCATGCCAAGTTAGGTTTTAATCATAAAACAAGGACACATGTATGTATTTTATACTTAAACCAATGACAACTCAAATGAACTTAGAGTTCAACCAGTTCCAAGAAAGAATTCATAATTTAAAGAAACCATGCAATATATGGTTTGTGTGTGACTTCTCAATTTCTTGGTGGCCTTGGTTTTCTTCTTGAATCTGCTACTCTCTCTAGTGATGCTCTCCCTCTCTATCCTAGAGGGAGAAAGAAAATCTCCTACATCCACCTCATCAAGCCAACAAGGTAGCTAGTTTGATTATATAAAGAAAATATTAACATAAAGGTCAATAATATACAAAGTATAACATTCCTTTTCATTTATATGCAAACCAAGTTCCATATTAATTTTAAACAAACCATATCAATTGATATAACACTAATTCATCAACATATTCTAGGTGGAACTATCCTCAAAATATTGGTCCCACTAGACCTGACATTGAGTAATTTCTCTATCGCACAAGTGGGTCTTGTGAACCTCAAGTAATTTGAGAGGCTCAATTGTGATCACTCTTGGATCCTAATCTTGAAGATTATTCCAATCAAGAATATGGTTAATGCCAAAACACATTTTTTTAAATAAGACATGGAAAAACTCATGCATATGAGAAAGAGTTGGTGGTAGAGCTATTTTGTAGGCAACCAAGTTAATAACTTCTAAAACTTTGAAAGAACCCACGTATGTAGGTGCTAACTTAGCATACTTTCCAAATTCTCTCAAGCTCTTATGAGGTTTAACTCTTAAGAGTACTTTATCTCCTACCAAGAATACAATCTATGAGGTGTGACCTTCTCTAGTTTCTCCATGGAATCATTCGTAAATAAATTGTCTTTAATTTATATATTGTTGCATTTAGAATTCTGCAAATGCCCTTAAGTTTCTTTGTTTGTGCAAGTTGTTAATGATATTTTTTTATACCTTTATTCTATCATTTTACACCCAAGTGTCTTATTTCATATATGCATGGAATTCATATTTCTTTCCCACATCATAGGAACCACAACTTGGATTCAATCTTGTATGTTATCTAAATAATTTAAAATTTTATGCAAGTCACCTCAAACTATCTTTAAACACACTTATTTATGCTACCATTATGCAAGTATATATAGACATGAGGAAAATTATGTTAGAAATACATATTTAATTTTATAGTGACTTGAGAGTAAATAGAAAAATAATGTTATACATTTAAGCTTATATTTAATATATAATAGAGAATGATAACATATCCAAATGTTAAAATTTACATAGTCTTTTGAAAACGAGTTTATATCTTTCATCCCTTAAATATACTCTCAAGTCTTCTGTCTTTTATATGATTAGGATCTCAACATACACAAAATGGAGTTCAAGTTAACGTGCATAAGTTGGGGTACAAGTTGAGCCTGATTTAGATACTAGAGTAGAGGAGGCCCAACCACACATAGTTGATGTCAGCGAGGAGGCCCAACCAAAATTTGATGTTAGAGATGGGTCGGGATTGCTTCCTTCTATATATATGTTATGAGCTATCTAATCAAACTGTTATAGAATTCCATATCAAGCTACCAATTATGCCAAGTTTCCTCAAAGAAGTGTGGTCTCATAGAATTCCATGACAAGCTAATGCAATTGATAGCTGCTCCTAGTTATTAGTTATGTAATGTGAAGTAATTGCATAACTGCTTAGGTTGACTTTGTAAAAACTATATTCTTATTGAATTTTTTTCATCTATCAGCATCTAGTTGTTACTTATGCAATGTGAAGTAATGCTTTGAGTTTGAAAGATGTGCAATGCAATGTAATCAACAATATGAATATAAACTACATAATATAACCATTCTTTTTATGCTATTGTACATTGATATTTAACCATTGCTCACTTGATTAAATTTTCAAAGAGTTTAATCATGCACATGATGAAGAAATTAAATTTTGATTGTCAACTTCTATATATCAAATTATCAATAATCTTGAGTGTATCTCCATATACAAAAATGGCATCAACGCCAACTCAAACAAAGTTTTACAAAATGTGGCATATGCCATCTCGATGTCTATTCAAAATTTACATGCCAAAATGTCTATCTCATCCTAAACTACTGGTGGATCATCAAAATGGAGCCTCTTTGCAGCACTCGTTGGCTCTGAAGGTAGCTACACAAGAAAAATTCAAACCACAATTGAGATTAGTTATACTATATGATTTAAAATTGAATAATTAACATCAAAATCAATATACATTGAATTATAATTGAACTCTAAAATTGTAATCTTGATTACCTGAAATATCTATCTCTTCAAAGGGTGGAGTCCTAGAATATGCCCCTCTCAAAGAACCGACCAAACCAACTTTTGTAATGTCAATCTATATATGTGAACAAAAACATAAAATTGATCCAAGTTAGCATACAATTGTCGTAATAGGAACATATAAATACCAAACACAAAATAAAATAAACACATACCTCTTTAGGCTGATCTTTTTCTTTATCTCCTATAGGTGTTTCAACACCTCCTCCTTGAGGTGTTTCAACACCTACTCCTTCAAGTGTTCTAATACGTACTCCTTCAGGCATTGTGGCACTTGTCAACAATGATGTATAGCTCACAACTACTTGTACATAAAAATGACAAGTACATATGAAACTACCAATCTATATTGATATATGTATAATCGATCTTAAAAATCTTAATTCAATTGAATTTGAGTTCAATTACCTTCCCCTTGTCTAACATTGCACTTCCATAATCTGGACAAGGCTGCACCTTGCTCGCACTTGTCAACAATGACGTATAGCTCATAACTGCCTGTACATAAAAATGACAAGTACATATGAAACTACCAATCTATGTCGATGTATGTATAATCAATATAAGATCTTAAAATTCTTAATTCAATCGAATTTGAGTTCAATTACCTTCCCCTTATCTAACATTGCACTTTCATAATCTAGACAAGGTTGCACCTCACTCGCACTAGGTATTTCCTACAAGAGGAAAATAAGATAAACATATAAGTTATTATATAATTTCATTTATGACAATTCAAATGACAAGCAAGTATATAATAAAAAAAAATGTAGCAGTGAGTGTGAAAATATATATTATTATTATTATTTAGAGGCCAAATAAAATGGCCCTAAGGGTGCTATTAGTCACCTGTGAGCTCCTCCTCAGACATCAACTGTTAAATAGACCATGTAAATAAATATTAGTACATTATACTATCTCTTATTAATATTCATTTAAAAACAAATGCAAGTTATGAATTTACAACTTAAATCTTACCTGTGTCACTATTCCAATGTCCCCCTCTATAGCAGGAGAGGACTCTATAGGGTGTGCTCCACTCCCTTGAGACTGATCTATAATGTCCACATTATGGAGGTCATAATCAGAAGTGTCCAAGGGATCTACTCTGCAAGCTGTCCAAGAGGACCCAAGCATATCCAGTGGCACATGGAGCAAGTATGTGGCACAAAAATAAATGGACCTAGCGAGGATGATGCAAAAGCACTCGAACCATCGCCAACATCACCCTAATGTGGTTGAGCTATTGTAGAAGCATGCGAAACCAAAAGGCCACTCAAAGAGTGAATAGCATGGATAGTTTGTGTTGTTGCATCCTGCATAATATCTGGATGATATACTAGAGGTGGCAGAGGAAGGAGAGGAGGGGGAACATATGGGAACAAGACTACTCTAACTGCCCCTAGTCTATCCTGGGGGCATACCTCCACCAACTCCCTGGAAGGGTTTAATGTCAAAGTAATTGACATGATGCCCTAACACAAACTTGGCATATAATTTTTTAATAAAGTAAAATGGTATATCACAATTGTTGTTCCATGGTTTATCAAAAACCAGACACCAACGAACCCAAAAGTTATCTACAATGTCCCTATGGGTGCACCATTTTATAGAAAGTTTTGGTTTATTAACATTAACTGGCAAACCAGTGCAGGGGTTAACAAATAAAGAGGCTATTTGGGCTTTCGTTATTCTGAGATATTTCACATCATCATAAGATAATCCACATGCATAATATTCCCTCATGTCTTCTTGCCACAAATGAAAGGCATTATGTTGGGTGAAGAGGGTTTCTATATTTTTAATTATATCCTTCAATGTGTTTGACATCTTGAATAATCGAGGGATTCTCTTATAAACTTCAGAAATTCCCTTTAATTGCTGCAATTTTTTACCAATTAATTCTTCAATTGATGGCTGCAGAGGTGGTGGAGTGTTTGGTATTTGTGCATTTTCATTCTCAGTTGGTGGATCATTTGGAATTTGTGCATTTTCATTCTCAGCTAGTGGATCATTTGGAATTTGTGCATTTTCATTCTCAACTGGTGGATCATTTGAAATTTGTGCATTTTCATTTTTAGCAGCCATAATGCCTGATTAAAGTTAAAAACTAATTAATCTAATTGAAATTAGACAGTATAAATGAAAATATTGTAAAAATACCCTAGTTTTAAAAAAAACCCAAAAAAAACCCTACTTTTTAACAAAAATCTATAAAATTCTCTAATTTTTAATACAAATACATAAACAACACTATTTTTAAATCAAAATCCATAAAAAAACATTCATTTTTAATCAAAATCCATTCTAAACTCAAAATTTTCATAAAAATTCAATCAAAAACCCTATTTTGAAAAAAATTCCACAAAAAACTAATTGAAATTATCCAAATCTAGTTCAAAATTGAATCAAAGCAAATAAAAATCTAAAATCTTACCTTTTCAAATCAGATATTGGTGCAATTCGATATCCGTTACACGAAGAACCTCCTCATTGTGCGCCCACAGGTTGTTGACTATCAAATGATTTTAAAATAACCACAAAATTTGTATATATATACTTTTTACAAATCAGATATCCGATTCATATCCAATTTGAATCGGATATCCGATATGGAAAACTAGGATTGGTGTTTTCTTTTGTGGTGTGTTCTAACACCCAAGCCTAAAAAATGTCAACACGTTATTTTCGCGTTTTTGGGTCAATGGAAGATGTGTTTTTTTCCTCACTGCCACTTTTTGGCCCACCATGATCCTGCACATACCCATACTTTCCTTTCTTGCTAGTTGTACTTTCAACCTTGGGAGGTGTGCCTTTGCAAGCTAGGTGTGTGAACAAGGAAGCTAAAATGCCTCCTATCTTGACCTTCTAGGGTTTCCATCTCGGACGCCTTGTGTTCTCTAATCATTTGCTATAGCTACTGGCAAGGAGAAACCATTATCAAGAGGTGGGCATTGGATTTCATTAGTTTCCAGTGTTCTTGACTGGCATGTGCTAGATTTTCTTATTTAAATAATCTGAGGACCTCTAAGTACATTTACTATTTGAAATCTATTTGTAGTAGTTGCTTAATACTTAATACAAGTGCAGTTTCCATATTATTGCTTTAATTTAAGTTTTAGCACCATTTTATGCTTGGCGTACTTCTAAAATTTTTCATAAAAATTCACAAAAACACAAGAAAACATAATAAAACTTCACAGATTAGTAGTTGGGAAAAGTTGAAACTAGTTGGGTTCATCACAAGAGATATAGAGAGAGGAAGAGAGGGAGACAAAGACAAATAGAGAGAACCAAAGATAAATAAATAGAGAGGGAGTGAGAAATAGGGGAGATAGAGAGAGGGAGAGAAGTAGGGAGAGATAAAGATATATGGGAAGAGAAAGAAAGAGATAGAGATATATGGGAAGAGAAAGGGAGAAAAAGGTAGAGATAGAGAGATAGGGGATAGGGAGTGAGGGAGGCAGAGATGGGGAGAGATAGAGAGAGGGAGGGAGAGAATGGTCAATAAGGAGGGAGGGACAAAGAGAGGGAGAGATATAGATAGAAAGAGGGAGAGAGGCGGGGGAAGAATGAGAGAGAGAGGGGTAAGGAGATAGAGATAGAGAGGAAGATAGAGATAGATATGGAGATAGAGATGGAGAGGGATATGGAGAGGGAGAGATAAAGAGAGGGAGGAGAGAGGGATAG